>WURT03317643.1:0-20289 GCA_009936505.3 Holothuria glaberrima | reverse complement strand
GCTGCAAATGATACATAATTTCATTTTAATTTCCTAGGCCTAGAATGTCATAGAATTGTTTAGAAAAGACAGAAATCCCCTAATGGCCCAGGGGTATTGTAAACACTGTAATTTCTGAGAAATTCTTGTACAATTTGTAGCTTCCTGGATATTTAAAGGAACTATGATGAGCTATGCTATTTATAATAAGTTATGAAAGTTTACCTCACTGAGACCTTATGCATGAATGTCACATGTCATTTTGGAGGGTTAACAATGAAGCACACGTTCTGCATTCATGACATAGACATCACACAGGGAATAGTAGGCTTATGTGTGTATCCCACTGATACTAGCATGGTGGGCCCATAATTGACCCACTTAAGGGTTTGAAGGCAGATATTTCTTTAAGGAACTTTTGAAATACCTACCTGGATACTTTTATGAGCTGTGCTTTGTGACCCAAATGATATTTTGTGGTGGAATTTATTATTCCATGTAAAGAACAATGCAGAATTAAAATGCAATGCATAGATTTCTATTGTGGCCAGTTGTGAAAAGACCCTTAATTGATGCTCCTTGTATTTTGGCCCCTGCAGGTGTCGAGTGATGTTTTATGATGTGTTTTCATATAAGGACCTTCAAGTGAACTTTTCTATTTCTGTAGAGAAGATGTAGGACGGCAGATTTCTGGCTAAAAGAAAAATTTTCGGCAAAGAAAAAATTTTCAAATTTGCACAGTAGACCATATTTTGCCAAATCAAATTTTGTGCAATGGAAGCCACACGGACAACAAAATTGACACAAAACTATACAGGCATAAACAGAGTAAGGCTAATTTTTCTTTTAAAATATGGCAAAAAATGACCCCATTTCAGTTGAAAAGAGGTAAAAATATGCCCACAGGAAAATGCTTACATGTTGTGTTACAACTAAAAAGTCAGCAACAAAGATGCAAAGTTTGAAATAGTTTAAAATTTATTTTAATGAAAATGCAGCCTAAGGTATGCATCACACTTTTGCAGCAAAGACTTTAACACATTAAAACACAGTGGTAACAAACAGGCGTTGAATTTTAAGGCTTGCAAGTGCGATCGCACACCATCACTTGCCTCACAGAAATCACTGTGAGAGGTGTGATTTTTTGCACACCTAGATAAAGAACGGGAACTCAGGTAAATCTATTAAAGTTTAATAAAACAGCACACCTACCATACTCCTTAATCTCCTGAAGAGTGTGATTTGTAGCACACCTGGAAAATCTAAAACTCAAGGCCTGAACAAATGGTCCCAATCATCAAACAGGTGTAATTTGAGCTGTTTTGCTGGTATTCCGCATTCATTTGTCAATTTCACTTCTTTCACTAAAAAGTGTTCTAAAACCCTTCCAAAATGAAATGAAGCTGATTTCAAAATACTTTAAATTGATATCAAGTTGTAGGATTTTTAATTCTGATAACTTCCTGTTTATTTTGATTATAAACTTGCATCACATTACTGGTTTGGGAATGAGCAATTTGTGTAGGTGCATCAGTTTTGGGCCCGTGTCAATTTAGGTGCCTTAGCTATACACAAATCAGCTGTCGACACTTGTTGGTGTAAGTTGCCTTGATACACACTTACCTTCATTAGGGAGCGCACTCTCTGTTCTGTCACGTCATGTGGATAAGGTCTATAGCAGGAACCCTGATACAATGTTTCAGGGACATCCACTCTCACAGTCCGATATAGAGGTGTTTCACTAACATCACAGGATCGCGCTTCTCTTTGGTTTTGAAGGGCAAGCGTCCATTGTGTCACAGTAGTGTCTGTTGTTATGCCATGTATGTGTGCTGCAAATAAGCATCCTGCACATGTGTTTTGCCCTTTACTGAAGGGCGATCTGAATTGCATGACGTCACATGAAATCCCTCTATAGGTCCTAGCAAACCTGAATAAACATGACATTTTATTGTTGTATTTTCCAGGCCTTGAAAGTCATAGAAAGAAGTAAACTTGCTTGGAAGCTCTGGAGGGTCATGGAATCTTTAAATTTAATACAAAAATGGTGACACAATCCAGTTATTTGCAATTATAATTATGTCTTTGAAATTTTGAAAGCTCATGATATGTATGGAAAGATATAGAATGCTTGCTGTAAAGATGAAGGGAAGGCAGGGAATTGTGCCGGGACAAAATCATATGAATATTTTCAACTTAAAAAGTTTATCATCTTGTTTCTTCAGGAAGAGAATGCAATGATACTGATATCTTCTGTGATGATACCTGTTATCCTTACAACATTGCTTGTGACTTCATCTACGATTGTGTAGATGGTACCGATGAAGAAGGGTGTAATGGTATGTGAAACATGATGAATTGGTCACGTTAAAGAGTCCACTTGAGTTCCTTCCTTGCTTAATTACACAATTTGATGGTGGGGGGGGGGAAAATAATACCCCCAGACATTCAATCCAGCTCCAGAAAACCCTAGCCACAGCATGCAGAGCATACAGAGGGAGTTTTATTTACAATCCTGCCCAATCCACCGTGTAATTGTTTCTAACCTTAGAGGGATAGAACCTAGGTGTGGTGATAATAGACCCCTGGTGGTGGGGTTGGAAATTTGGTTTACCTCACATAGAAAATAAGAAAGTGAGGTTTGAAAATATTTTAAGCGTCCTCGATTCAGCATGTATGCCACTGTAGGTAATTTGTTTTTCGTTTGACATTCACATGTTATGAGAGGTGCCATTAGCAATAGGCTGCACCTCTGCTGCACTCTCCACCTATCCCCATACTTGCTCTCTTAATTTTAATCTTTTGAGCAAACAAGCCTCCATAACACAATATTGACCACAACTTCCATGTCAACCAGTTGCAAAACTACTTGCCAGCCGTCATTTCAGATTGTATTGTTTGAGCAGGGAGCTGTTAGGATTAGAATGCACTACTGCACAACTGACTCATGGCCTTATAAACGTAAGTCAGAAAACCGGCCCAGATAGACATAGGACATGATTTTGTGTTGTTAGAAAATGCAGCATAACAGTAATGGTGAAATTTAGCAGTATGAATGGAATTTTTTTGTGACTTAATCATGTAGTGGCTGTGTAGACGGTACCTACCAACAAGGGTGTAGAGGTATGTGAAATATGTCTTTTGTGGTTAATTTGTTCTATTTTAAATGAGTGGAATTACTGGTAACTTCATCAGAGATTGTATCGATAGTAACCAATGAAGGAGAAAGGTACGTACGTGGAATGTCTTGCATTGTTATATTTTTGATATCTCAATACATAAGATGCATTGAGATTTTGTCACACTAGCCGGTCACCAGCGGTACCTAATATTCTTTTCAGCATCGTCTCATTAATGATTGTTTATGTTTTTATTTTGAAATCCATTACTTTTGGCTCGTAGTATAAAAATGTAGTATTCAGGATTTGAACTTGATATTTTTTTCGGGATATTTTGCCTGATTAGTAAGCAGCTATTCAAAATGAAAATGGATGTACAGCATCCAATTGCTGGTTCCCATAATGCTTTGCATTCATTTTATGTTTAAACACGATATCTTGTGGTAGGAAGCTTGGATGAATGTCATAGTATGTAGATGTGTTATGGTCAGAGGAAGAACCCTATCATTTTTGTTGGGGGTCAAAGGTCATTTGGGGTCACAGGGGGTCAAACCCAGAAAACCTTGTTAACACCATATCTCGAGGTAGGAAACTTGGATGAATGTCATACTTCGTATTTAGATGCATTATAATAAGAGAAAGAAGCCTATAGTAGTTGGTGGAGGTCAAAGGTCATCTGGGGTCACAGGGGTCATACTCGGAAAACCTTGTTAACACAATATCTCAAGGTAGGAAGCTTGGATGAATGTCATACTTAGTATGTAGATGTGTTATGGTGAGACAAAGAGTCCTGTTGTTTTTGGTGCAGGTCAAAGGTCATCTGGGGTCAAACCCTAAAAACTTTGTTTAAAACATGATATCTTGAGGAAGGAAACTTGGATAGATTTCATACTTAGTATGCAGATGTGTTACGGTGAGATTGAGAACCCCTTTTTTTTTTGGTGGTCAAAGATCATTTGGGGTCACCGGGGGTCAGACTCTGAAAACCAAGATCTTTATCTGGGGTCACTACAAGTCAAAAAAGAAAATTTCCCTAGATCTTTATCTGGGTCACTCCACATGTCAAAAAGCAAAATTTCCCAAGAATTCCCAAGATTATCATCTGGGGTTACTAGAAGTCCAAAAGCAAGGATTATTTTCAAGATTTTTACCTGGGATCACCAGACATCAAAAAGCAAGAATTCCCAAGATGAAATATGAACACAAACTGTATTTTGAGAACACATTAAGATAGCATTTGACCAGTGACTGAAAGAAATGGGATAACATGGCTTTTTTTGGAATCATCGAAACCTCAATGCATTTTTGCATTCTGGTTTTGCTGTATAATTTTTTTCATGTTTTTTGTATTTTTCCAATTTGGCAGAAAATCTGCGCCGGGCAGGACCGTCAGTACATTTGAATGTGAATGCCAGGCGCAAATAAGGAGTGCTGAGCGACCCCGCCTTGCGCCGCCCACTGTAGCTAGAACCCTGATGAGAACCATATCCTTAATTCTCATGAATGTTTGACTGTATTGAGATACAGCAGCATTGCCGCTCTAGTTTGTTTATGTATGTGAGATATTTTGTTTGTTGTTATGCTGGGTCAAGGGCCATAGGTTCGTAGAGACCAATATCAGGTTGATGTAGGTTAGTTAGTTAGTTAGATGAGAGTTAGTCAGATGAGGTTTTACGGCTCAGTTTGTAACCAGGGTGATGTAGGTTAGTAAGTTAGATGAGGATTTACAGCTCAGTTTGTAACCAGGGTGATGTAGGCTAGTTAGTTAGATGAGGTTTTACGGCTCAGTTTGTGACCAGGGTGATGTAGGTTAGTCAGATGAGGTTTTATGGCTCAGTTCATAACCAGGGTGATGTAGGTTAGTTAGATGAGGTTTTATAGCTCAGTTTGTAACCAGGGTGATGAAGCTTAGTTAGATGAGGTTTTATGGTTCAGTTTGTAACCAGGGTGATGTTTGTTAGTTAGTTAGATGAGGTTTATTACGGCTCAGTTTGTAAACAGGGTGATGTAGGGTCACCAGTGGCAATATTCACCTCTTTCTACTAATGTTAAGAGGATATTAAATTTCAAGGCTTTACTAATGGCTCCCACTCCTGCTTCTTGGACAACCTTTTAACATACCCTAACTGAAAGAGAGTTACCTAGGATTGCACTTTTAAAGTAGTCCAGTAATACAAGACAACAACCAGGATTTGGACATCATGTTGATTGATTGATTGAATTTATTCGATAAAAATGTTGGTTGGACTTAAGTCTCTAGAAAATATTTTATTTATCTTTATTAGAATTTGGTCCAGAGATTACCTGAAGACAAGGCATTATGCTCTGGTTCTCTCAGTCTTGTCTTGATCTTTATAAACAGAAAGCTACGTCTTTACCCATTTTGAGCATTTGATGTATAGCATGCCAGGGCAATTTGAAAATCTGGCTTTTAAATTTCACACAGCCCTTGTTCCTAAAACTGGGGCATGGCTTTAAGCTGTAGATTAGGTTTCAGATGACTGCAAAAAAAGGTTGAAAAATCCTGTTTGCAGATATTCCTTTATTCAGGCTGATACCTCCTCTGTTCTCCCCCCCCCCCCCCCCCCGAGAAAAAACACACTAATGGAGCAGACTCATATTGCATATTTGTTTTCTTTGGATTTGTTAAAGTGTCTTTCTTCTAAGGAGAGGCTGTACAAAATGCCTACCGTTATAACAAAAAAATTAGAAACGGCATGAAAAGTTGATAGAATTAGTTTTGGTGGTTTAATATGAAGGGAACTTTTCCTTGTCCTGTTTGTAAGTTTCATCTGTTTCCACTGCCTCCTTTGTCAGAATATTGAGGCTAATTTTTTTCTTTCACATTATCCTTAACTTTTCCTTTCAGAGATAAATGTTCCTGCAGACGGTCAATTTTTCCAATCTCCTTTTTACCCTACTCCTGGTTATCCATCCAACTTTAATTATACATGGACCCTCACAGTGCCTCCTGACTACTATGTTGGTCTGGGTATTTCTTCTCTTGATCTGGAGGATGGAGCCGATTTTCTTAGAATTTCAGACTGTGAAAGTGAGAAGCCTCTCTACGAGTTTACTGGATACATGACTACCATCCGTATCTTACCTGCCTACGAGACATTATGTGTGGATCTTAAATCAGATGAATATGACGCTGGGAACTCTGGCTTTGTAGCATTAGCATATTCTCTCAATACGACAGCAGCTGGTAAGAAATATGGAAGCTTTTAAGGGACATTGTGTTGACACATTATCATCAGTGCAACTGATTTCTGAATCTTGTCATTTTGACAAGATGGCCAGCAACTTTGCAACTCATCAATTTGTTGAAAGTTGTTGTGTTGGCAAGATCCAGTGTTTCCTTGAAATGTCAGTTTTCTACATTTTGTCACATTGCCATTCCATCAGCTAGTCAGTATGCATATTTTGTCATGTTGTCCAGTTGGCAACATGTCAATGCAGTGTCCCCTCTGCACCCATTTAGATAAAAGTTATGGATGTTATGAGAACATTGTACTAGTTTCGTACAGGTTACCCAACTGTGATTCAAAGTCACTGCTCCTGGTCATGTATTTTTCAGCTTTGTACAAACTGTAAATTTATGTATGAACTCAGTTTTCTCTGGCCTTTCGCATGTAATTCCTCATTAAATGTGTGTCATTTTGAATGGGAGAATGATTATTTGGATGATCCAGCAAAAGTCTATGTCTAAAGATATTGAACACTCTGCATAGTTGAATATAGCTGTTGGGCTCAGAAAGTCCAGCAGAGAAAGTATGGTTTATTACATCACATCGCACAAGCTTCTTTACAGAGTTTATACTAGTTCCTTGATTGGAAAAATAAGTGTCAATCCCAATTAACCCACCAGCCAGCCATTCTCTTGAAGTTTTGTACGGTTGCATGGAAATAAAACTATCAGATACACCCGTCGCTGGAAGATGGTACCCTTATCTGGATTTCAACAATCAGCCGTATACCCTCTTTGATGATTTCTGTTGTCAGAGATTAAATCAACAAACAACCAGCCAAACCCCTCCATGAAGGTTTCTTCCCTTACTTGGATTTAAACAACCACTCATGCCTCTCTTTGATATTTATTTTTGGTGCCAGTGATTCAAATAATCAGTCGTACTCTGGTTGTTAGGGTTTTTACTCTTGCTTGGATTATATTAAAACAATTATTTTTTGATATTTCAATCCACAGCGGAAGATGTGTGTGATGAGAATTATGAATATGACTGTGGGGATGGTGTTTGTTTGAGCTTAATTGTAGAATGTGATGGTGTTCAACAGTGTTCAAATGGAGCAGATGAGAGCCTGTGTCCACGTAAGTTTATACAATTTGTATGAATTAGGTTGGCCTGTAAACATTGTATAATGGGGAAGCTAATTGTAAAAGATGTAGGCCTACATAGCTAAAGCTAAAGTGAGTGATTGGCCTAACTCATTCATGTTTTTTTTTTGTGAAAGGGAAATTATGTTGTTGCAGTACTTCCACTGGCCAGTAAAAAGTGTGGGTGGATTGAAAAGCCAGTGTGACTATGGTTAGGTCTACTACTTTCAGCAAGGACATGCGATCCATTCCTTCTAGGGAATTTTCATGTAGTGCATGAAGTTTAAGACATTCTTTGTTTACATTTCAAGACAGATTGGTACTCATCATCCCAGATAGTTTCAATAGCTCCAATCCTCCCAACTAGGTTACTTCTATCCCTGCCCACAAATGTCTTTAGCCTCTCCTTGTACAAACACAAACCTAGTTTATTGTTTAAGGCAGTATCCTGGTGAGCACAAAAGGTCCTAATGAGTAATCAGAACACTCTCTGTGCATGCTGTGTATATGCGAGTTTACTCTGCATCTTTTGAACTTGGTAACTCTGATGTCAGTCAAAGAGCAGTCACCAATTGAGACTTTTGCTTACCTCAAAGTAAAAGTCATGCTTGGGGTGACGAGTATCTATCTATAAGAGACAGTGCTGTTGGAACAAGTTGGGGGGGGGCACAGTCACCCCCAATATTTTCGGTTTGAAGGCTAGTTTGTTTTAAAATGTCAAAAATTACTATCAAAGCTGTGAAACCTCTGGTGTTGAATGGTTTACCTCCCCCCCACACTTTATCCATGTTAGAAACCTGACATCACTAGAAGGGGCTCAGAAAATGCAACATGTGCAGTGTATTACATCAATGTATGTGTATCAATACCTCTCAGTTCTGTTGCCTCCTGCTCATGGAGTGGATGCTGTGTCTGGTGTGCCATCTTTCCTTCTGTTTGGGATATGACAGATCAAAGTGCAGTCCATACAACCTTTTCTTTTGAGAATCCCTTCTCTAGTTTTGATTAAAGATTATTTGTGCACTTCACATTAGTTTTCACAAAAACAAGACTCTGCCAAAATAATTAACTAATAAGCAATGAAACTAAGTATTAAATTTATAGCTTTAATAATTGTATTGTTACTATGTAGATTATATTTGGTGGAAACATTCTGTGTGGAAGGGATAATCTGTGGTAACTCTGTTCTGGTATAAAGCCCACCCTATACTGTGACTGCACAAATTGCTGGTGACAATCCCCACATTAATGATTTCCACCTCAAAAAATCAACCCTAGTGAAAAATTCCCACCCTGATATTAGTACCTCAGACAACTTTATCCACCAGAGCTAAAGTAGTAGGCTATGGACTGGTAGGGGTAGGGGAAATGGAAACATCTGGAATAAATATAAAGAAAACTTTATGGATGACTGTAATACTGACAACAGCAGTCATTTGTTCTCAATATTTTAGGCAACATGACCCCATTTCCAAATAATTTACTGTGTGAAAATCAAAGTCAATGGGCATTTTGTCAAATATTGTGGGGGGGTGGGGGGAGGACATGTACCCCTGTCTCCCCCCCCATCATGGTTACTGATGATTCAGTGTGTGTGATATCAGGAGAAACCATGGAAGTGGAGATACTTTTTGGTACTGCTTTAAAGGGGCTCATTTAGTTGATATCGATTATTTTATGATGGATTTGAAGGGAATCATTGCATGACAATGCTTCTGATTAGTCTCATTACTCATGTACTGCTTCCTTTAATTATTGAAAATGTGACAAACTGTAGTTTAAATGGGCTTAAGAGCTTGTACTTTATGATGCTTGTCCAAGCCCTTGATAGGACCAGCCCTTCTTGAATATATAACATCTACAATGTATACAACTGGAGCTTTGATCACAACAGCTGTTGGTAACAGGAGTTGCAAGCCTGTCAATCAAGTTGGTGTGAGACTCACTCATTGTTGTCTTTGAACAGGGATTGCATATGATTACTAACTAATGGTAAAAAGTGTCTGGTCATGGATTTCTAACAAATGATTTAAATTATAAGTTAATACTATCGTTGCTGTTTAATTTGTGTGTCACATGTGCCAAATCTCATAGTTTGAACATTTACCGTCAAGATGTGAGTAAATCTCAATAGGTTTGACAAGAAATTATGAACTTCATGAACTAAATAAGCTCCTGTAATATCTTTGCAGTTTATTGTGAAATGAAAAAGAAACAAACCAAATATTATGCTGAGTTTTGGTAATAAACTTTGTGTTTGTGACTTAAAGTTGCAGATCTACGTGTAGATTTATTTTGACATGAAAGGGGATAGGATAGGTGTTAAGGGCATTCTACATTTGGTCAGAGGTATGTCTGAGTGGTGTGAGTCTTTCATTTAAGACAGCTCTATGGTTGCCTGTTTAAGCTGATGTTAGTGAAATTCTTTGGAGGTGAGAGAGATACAACAGTAGACAAAGTGATACAAGCCATTAAAATTGTTTCACATTCTTTGATTTTCATAAAATAACAGTAGTGGATATTGATGAAGAAAGTTGTTGAAATAAGTGCATGGCATAATAATCTAAGAACACAAGTAAAAATATTACAGATCACTTTTTTCCTTTCTGTTTTTTATATTTTTTATGATTTTCTCTGTTGAAATATTACTGACAAGTTTGCTAATATTGTTGATCATACTTTCATGAGTTTAAATATTCTTTTATGCAATTTCTTTTGAATTAACAGCTACAGTTTGTTACAACGGAACATCCATTCCATACGGAGAGGCATGTAACCTTCAGTGGTTCTGTGAATATGGAGAAGATGAAACGCCTTGTCGTAAGTACACCCCCCTCCTCCCTTCCATTGGAAAACAAAGTATGCAGACAAAGCTAGAAGCAAGATAGATGCAATTTTTTATTTGCTGGAAAAGTGTGCAAAAATAGTTAATTTATGGAAATTTTAAGTCTTTACACTAATACTTTCTTACAAAAAGTGAACATATTTGAATAAAGAGTTTTTGAAAAAATTGTAAAGCTAGTTGAGATGAAGTGCCAAGCATAGATACCCTTCACCCTCCAAAAAAATAAATAAATAAATAAATAAGTAAAAAAAAATAAATGCAAATTGCAAAAATATGGAAATAATGATGTGTAAACTGTAATTCCTTTGTACCAGCACTTATGACAAAGCAGTTGAAAAATGTTTCAAATAAAGGCAGACAGGAAATATCTTTGTCGCCACAAATGAACTTATTCCCAAGAGTTTTGTTCTCGTGACCTGTTTTAGTGGATATGTCACAGAGATGAACGTTGGAAGCATATTTCAGGACCTGGAAAAGTTGTTAATTTTATTTGAGTCACGAAGGATTGTATACAATGGGATTTTTAAATAGTGAGGAAGAAGTTGCTCTGATCGAATTAGTGACCACGGTGTGATGCGAGTGTAATGTTTTGAGAACAAGTACAAAGTTTTGTGTGAATACCAGGAATACGAAGTGACTGTATTTTTTTCGTGAAAACAAGTACACTACTGTTTGCATCTGGGCCTATGCTTAAAGGTCATAAGCAGTCGCCCCAAACTTATTTTGAGACAATAGCTAAATGTCACAAATTTCTTCTTATTTCTCTTCCAAGTATCTTTCATGATATTTTAGGACATAAATATTGCATATTCAAGTTAAACCAAGCAGTTGCTCCTCGTAAATTTTACAAATGAGTGAGAAAAATATGTTACTTGATTCCTAAGAGCCTTTCAGGAAATAGGATAGTCTACATTTTACAATTCTTTATCGGGGTGACTGCATTCTCCCTTTAAGTGTGAAAATCTATAAATTTAGAAGGAGATAGAGGAGAAATTATTGGAAATTATGTTATGGGTTCAAGTTCTACAGTTGAATGTGTGGATGCGAGTTTGAGTACTAGTGCATGTATTTATGGGTACAATTACAATTACACATATACAAGTGATGTTATGCTCAAATGTGAAAATCTGCAAAATTTGCAAGCAAAAGTGGAATAAATATAATGTCACGAGCAGTGGTGTATTTAGGTGAGGGTGGGGGACATTGGTCCATGGTCCCCCTCACAGATGCTGATTTTTTTTGTAGGACCTAAAATATGTAAATTTTTTAACACAACTTTTACTTCAAAGGTAGCGTATGTAGCACCATGGAAAGACACCTAAGTTTTTAAAATCTTTTCAAAGGGGTAGGGGGACACCCCTCCTCTAAAGTGTACCCCTCCCATTTAACCTCTCTCCCAGGCCAGCGATCACAGAACATACTGCATGGCCTTGCTATGAGGGAAATCCTAGCCATGCCACTGGTCATGAGTACAACTCCAGCATCTTGTTGAAAGCATGAGTACGAGTGGATGTAGTTTTCTTTAATATCAGTACAAAACTTTGCATTAGATGTAAAAGAATCTGTGAGAATGACTGAAAGTATAAATCCATTCTCACAAGTACAAGTACAGGCAAGTGTGTGAAGTGTGAGTAAAATGACATACTCACTTGAAGTCTGAATATCAGGGCCATTCATTGTTAAATCCATATGTCCAAAAAAATTTTCTCAAATGATGGAAGCTGATTTGACATTAAGGGTAGTCAGTGAATGAATGGAATGAAATTTCTGTCAAAAATTGTCTGACTCTGAAGTAGGTGAATGAAGAGTTGGTGCCTGTCAAAGTTTCTGCAGCCGGTGAAATAATGTTCATAACAAAAAGGAAAATGTTGTAATACTCCAATCAATACTCCATGTCAATATGGTTTCCTCTTAAAGATATTGGGAGGTCTCAAGTGCCCAGAAGTCTGCTAACGCAACAATGTTCTGGAGGACAAGTAAAAGTGGTCTAAAGCAGGGTTTTCCAACCTTTTTCTGGAGGCGACCCCATCTCAGGTAGCAGCATCATGTTGCGACCCCAATTAACAGAGGCACACCCACCATTTTGCACTAGGGGACTGATAATTGTGGGAAGACTTTCTAAGGGGAGTGCCACCATCAGTTGGCGCAGAGCATACCAGAAAATTTTGGAGTAAAAATACCTCCTAGATAGCTGGAAATCGCACTTCCCAGGCTCCCCTAGTAAGTCCCTGGAAATGGCATTGTCAGTTTTTTCTTGGATGGAAAACCCTTCTTCTAAACATTATTGGTAGATTGTCAAATTTGGCAAGGTAAATTTTATTACTTGAAATATTTTTCTGCGGAATACATGGGCAATATGTTCACTAATAATAGGCATTTGGAGACTTCTTGCAAATTTTTTGGTACACAAAAGTTTGATAAAATTTGTACATTTTCGGATTTTTAGTTTGTTACAGTGCGTTCTAGAAAAGAACAATTTGCCCTCGGCACGCATTACCTCTGTCGTAAGCTATATCTTAAATACATTCTCATCTAATTAAAAGAAAAACACTGACAACCCTTCGGGGGTGGGGAGGGAGGGGCTCAAGCCAATTAATATACTTCAAAAAAGAATCACAAATTCACCTCCACACTTACTGCTTTTAGTGTTTGTATTTGACTTCACAAAGTTGTGTAAGCAATGAATTTAGTCTGTTGTCTCTAGCAATACAGAATTGCTGAATAAGTGATATGTACTATTTTTCAGTAGGGAATGACAAATTTTCAGATATTTTCAAACAAGTTCCCCACCCCACGATAAGTGCTTCATGACCCCAATTGGGGACCTTTATTCTACATAAAGAAATGATGGGTAAAAGGTAGGACCAAAAAAAATTAATTAAAAAAATTAGGAGTGGTTAAATTTCTTAGTATCTTTTCTACCTTATTCTAAATCTATCACATCTCTTCTTTGCTTTGTTTTGTTTTAGCTCGAAAAAAGTTGGGGGAAGAATTTTATATCACTACCCCAAAAAATCCTTACATCGATACTGAATACCAGGCTAATGCATCAGTGGTGTGGACAATTGCTGCAGAGGAAGGATTGTCATTGGCTATCAGCTATCCATACTTTTTCCTCGAAGCAAACTATGACTTATGGATCTTGGGAATGGGTAACGAACCAGACGAAGCATTTGTGACCAATGTTCATACTGGCTTTTTCAATCCAGGTCCGATGTTGAGGGATTCTAATGAGATGTTTGTACATTTCACTAGTGATAGCAATAAGAATTCTGGTGGCGTAACAATGAAAGTTACAGTGGTGGACAGAGCAGGTAGGATAAAGTTTTATGACAGTGGGAAGATTCTTGTGCTACTTTTGATGTTTTTAAGGCACCATGTTAAAACAGGTAAGCTGCAGCTCCCTCAGCCAATTTGCAGCCGCTGCAGCCATGCTTCCTTATTGTACGCATTTACTATGTCAGTATTAAAGTAACCCTATTATAATAAGTATAGCAACAAAGCATGGCTGAGACAGCTGCAGTTGGATGTTTTTTGCACGGTGCCTAAAGTGTTTATCACCCAGGGGTGTTTGAAAAAAATGAGCTGCCTAATTTAAAGGCATAGTCCAGTGGCATTTCACCAGATTCTCATGTGAAAGAGGAAAAAATTCCAGTTCATGCCCCCCCAAACTCTGTAGCAATACTCTTTTCCTAACTCAAGCCTTGCAGCACTCCCTTGTGTGAGCCAAGCCTTGCAGCACTCCCTTGTGTGAGCCAAGCCTTGCATTCCCCATGCAACCCACCATCCCTCTTCCTCTCCACCCACAAGACAAGCACCCAGCAATGTGATCAAAGGGGCCTGAAACTCAAATGATAAAAAGGTAATTTTTGAAATCTGTTTAGTGCACATTCAAAGCAATAAGATGATAGTCAACTGTTTCATTCTTGTGTTGACAATTTTGTGAAGACCTCAAGGGCTTTATGCCCTGGAACCCCCACCAGGGGTGTAAGGTGGGGGAGGAGCATGAGGGATGCATGCCCTCAAATAATTTTGAAATTGTTTGATAGGTTTTAAATATGAACCAGAAAAGCATTTAAGCTATAGATTCATGTAGGGGGTAGAATGAGGTTTGCTTTTGACTGAGTTATCTATTTAATCATCTACTTTCACAAATTGTCTGCAAATTATGAAAATTTTTGTCCCTTGCAAATTATCATAATTTTTGGGCGCTCCACATACTTTAACCCTCAGTTTTTTTTTTTTCCCTTAATATCATCTCAAATGTTTTTGTGTAGAGGTACAGAAATGGGTTTTACAACAATTCTAATTCAAATTTTTGACATTTATCTCTAAAATTTGTATCATGGGAACATGAATTTGAAGAGATAGGCAAGGTTGTAATGAGTAAAAAGCAAGAAGAGGGGGTTAATTTCACTAGGGAGGTGATATCAGATGGAGATCCATGGAAAACTTTAATTTACGTTAGTCCGTTTAGCTTGACCTCAGAGTGGGGACTAAATCCTTTATTTGGGAATTACTGAATGGTACTGAATTCCTTTGTCTAAAATCTAGGCAACCTTGTTGATACTTACAGCAACCCCAACTGAAAGGATGGTTTGGAAAAATGCTTCAATGTCTAACTAGTTGCCAACAGTCAAGTACGAAACACTGTTCCGACATTCAAAACGACTGTTTGTTTCTGAGGAACCTAATGATGCTGGCAATAAACCAATGCTCATGATATATACAAACGAGCAAATTAGGTATAAGACTGAATGTTGCTGTTGGATTTTGACTAATTTTTGCATTCACTTGCCTGATTTAAAAGACACTCCCATATTGAGCAAGTTATAGGGAACTAGACAAGTATGCTGTAAGTAGCGGCGAAATTGGTCGAACCCCTAAAATTAATTTACAGCTTAAGCGACTGGCAATGTTAAAGCAATGGCTTAATTTTCCGATCTGTTCATCGAGATCTAGCAGATAACGTGTCCCACTTGTAATAAGTTCTCAACACCTCTTAAGCCAGTTGAATTGTCAAGAACAACACACAAAAGAGATTATTGTCGGCAACTAGTAGGGTTCAAAGAAAGAGTTTTTGATGGATCTCCAACTAATATCACCTTCCTGATTTGATGGAGCATCAAGGAGTCAAAGAGAGAGCTAAAACAAAAGATTTAGCAACAAAACTTGCAACACTGTCTTGTTTAAACTTTTCTTGCATTCTGTAATGGAAAGGTTCAATGCTATTATTGTTAAAGCAACTGAGGGGAGGAATATGGCAGTCAGATAACACAACCTTCTAGTCCACCATTTCTTGCAACTTAGTACTTAGAGAGGACATTTCTTTGATAAGGAGGGCTATGTATGAAATCATTTGTAGGACTGGATTTGGATTTTTTTTATTTTTGCAACTTTTTTTTTCTCTTTGCAGAACTGCTTTTCTGTGAGAAGGGCAACTACGTCGATGAAAATCAGATTTGCAATGGATTTTGGGATTGTCTGGATGGCCGTGATGAACAAGATTGTGGTATTTAATTTCAAGATTTCATCATTCATTTCGTACTTTTTGCCTCCTTGTGTAACGAAGGAATCTGTGTTGTCAAGTGGGCGTGTGTATGTGTGTATGTGAAGCATTGGAATGTGAGGTATGTGGTGCGATAACTCGATAACCAAGTAATCAATTTTTTTCAAACTTGATGTGTATATGTATCATATTGAGTAGATGTGCCCTATTGTTTTTCTTGGAAGTCAAAGGTCATTGGGGATCACTAGAGGCAATTAAGTGAATTTCCTTTAGTAGCTGCAACTCGGTGTCCGTTGTTCAAACTGTGACATAATTTTAGGATAAGATAGATTGGTAGGAAGTGGAAGTAAACATCAACCAAAATAATCTGAAAGGGTTGAAAGGTCAGAAAGTAATTTGTTTATTGATATCTCACCATCCAAACATTTTAGGGGGATGGTATAATGGAAAGTTGTGTCCGTATATGTGAAGTGCATGTGATGACCTACTTTGACCTCATTTGACCTCGTTTGACTTTTTGACCTTTGTGGCTTTTTTGTGATGCCTGGATTTGTCCTGTTGAGAGGAGCCAACAAGGCAATTATGCTACCCTCCTACGATGTTTCTAACTCAAGTTATTGACATTTTAGTGAAAGGTCATGAGTGTGTGTATGTGATGCATTGGAATGCGAGGCATGTAGTGCAATAACTCGATAACGGATTGATCAGTTTTTCTCGGACTGGGGCAGTATGTGTATGATTTTGAAATATGTGCCCTATTGTTTTTAGATGACTCTGAATGCATTTAAGTGAAAAATGCAATTTTTTTGCTTTTTGAGGACAGTGTGAATGATAGCTAAAATGTGTAAAGCCACTTTCAGATCAAGGAGTTATACATAAAAGAAATTTCCATAAAGAACTTGTATTTTCTGACCCCCCCTAATCAAAAGGCTGGTGGGATGATGTAATATCATATTAGGAAGTGAGCTTTCACTTACAGGTATGTGATAACTGATAAAGAGCTAGTATGCTCTATGGTGTGTGTCAAATAACAGCAATTGCCTAGCATGTTGTATATAACAGATTCCTGGTTAAGAGAAGTCATTACTTGTTAAAAAATGGTCATGAAAGTGAACAGTCAAAACTCAAAGCATACCTTTCCAAGGGATGGGTGCATGGTGAAAATAATTTAAGCTAAAAAAGGAGACTTTTATTTCTTTTAGCCCAA
The DNA here is from genome assembly GCA_009936505.3 of Holothuria glaberrima. NCBI lineage: Eukaryota > Metazoa > Echinodermata > Holothuroidea > Aspidochirotida > Holothuriidae > Holothuria > Holothuria glaberrima. Next base: position 3,294 of record WURT03317643.1, on the reverse strand, counting down.
TTTTTCATGCATTTGTTGTGGTTTTAATAGTAAAGACAAAGCACTGCAATGTCATTTGGTGGGGGGACAGGGGAGGTGCAGGTTGGTGATAGTGGTGTATATGTGTGTCTGTGTGCTTGTGATATTTTGCTCATAGACATTACTGTGGAAGACATCTCACATTATGTATAAGGAGACAAACTTGTTGAGAAAACAAACTGAATCATTGTTGGCGATGTTGTGGTAGTTCTTGTCATTAGAGGTCACAGCTTTCAAAACAACGTATCTAAGGGTCAAAATGGTCATTCAAGACTTAGAGTTGTAACCAAGACTTTTTTCATAACAAGTCAATGGCAGCTGTTTTTGTAATGCAAGGAAAGACTTTTCCATGAATTGCTGTTTTATTCCAGTTTCGCAAAAATTCTCTAGAATATTTCAAGTCAGGTAAATTTGGAAGGTTTGGCTTGAGTTGAAACTTTCTTAGTTACAACTCTGCAAGACACACTGTATAGTGGGAAATTTGCACAGGGTTTAATAATTTTTGTGCTTTTCTTGTCCAAGTTACTGATCGCGAATTTAAGATCCACAAAAATACTTCCCTTACTCAGTTCAAGACTATATTGGTTGATCCTTACAGGTGCAACAGCAAATTATTCACCCTGCAAAAATGTGTACAAGGTACAGAACTGTGGAAAATAAGCCTCGTGGAGATTTCCTGCTTTACAGTAGTTAGTTTTGGTAAACAAGGGGAATCATTGCATACTATTATGAAGTGATTTACACTTCCTTGCAGTTTATTCTGTTAAAATTACTTTTTTTTTCTTTTTTGTAAGGCCAGTTAGATGATTTGTTATAGACATTGAATCAATGTGACCTGAAAACTCACATTTTTAACATCAATGTTGCAAGCATATGATCCTTGCCCTTCTATTGGGTGGATGAAGATGACCCTAGGTCAAGGTGTTGAGGACATGAGGTTGGTACTAAATCAGACAATCAGGTTCGTTGGCTGAGGGCGGACGAACCCTCCAGCATCAGGTGGAGTCCCGCTCAGAATGAGACAAAGAGATAAGGTGAAAAGATCACCCCATCAGGAAATCTCTGGAATATTTCAGCTGTTTCCATCTTTCTTCAGAAAGCTTGTTCACCCCCTCCTCCCCATTGTTATGCTGTCTATACATATGCTTGTGCTTGCTTCTTGGAATTGAATTCCATCTTCCCAAATGTTGCACCCCCCTCCCCCTTCTGGCTAAGACCAGCCCTGATAACCTTAAGTATCTGATGCATCACCCAGTTATCTTTTATCCTATTTCTTTGATTCTTTTTTCCAGAACCCATTGACAGACTGGAACCTGTAGAGTTTGCTGTTCCTGGTTGGCCGATCCAATATCCAAATAACGCTGAGTATAAGTGGACCTACACAGCACCAGAGGGCATGAGAATCTATGTAGATCTGCCATTCTTTACCACAGAGGAAAATTTTGATTTCTTGAGAGTCGGTAGTGGGGCGTCATGTGAGGAAGACTACTTCAGAGAGGAGTCTGGGACACTAAGAGATGATTATCGTGTCCTTTCTGAAAATGAAACCGTGTGCCTCTATTTTACTTCAGATTATTCTGTTGCCTTCCAAGGAATTTACGGTGGACTCACTGCTGTGAATGAAAGTGGTGAGTGTTTAGAATTCCTCTCTCGTAAGCAAAGGGAGGGGGGGATGGAGGATGGAGATGACATGAAAGCAAGAGGAATATTTGCTCTGAAAAGTGTTGTTCCTATTCTGGTTACAAGCTCCATCATAGAAATATCCTGTAGAGTTAACACATAACAACTGAGGGCAAGATAGCATTTCTCCCCGGAATAAAAAAAAGGCCCCTGAATAAAAAAAATGGTTAGCGCTAGGATTTTAAGGGTAAGGTTGACTCATTTTCCCTCCCTTCCTTTACCACATACTGTACTTTTTGTCTTCTTCTAGTGATCCGAGCATTCAATAATTCACAACATTACCTGGTTATTTTCTTTGAAGCTCTGGGCAGACATCAAACTACTTGTGTAAACCATTTTCAAGCTGCGAGTTAGCAATTATCATCAAGTTTTAAATTAACCACTAGCAAACTATACCTCTTGGAACCCATGACCAATAAACTCTGTTGTGTACCTTTTTCACACTCCAGTAACCACTTTCTAATCTTTTCATTTGAAAGCTGCTTTACCCACATGTTATGTGATGAAAGATGTATAGTAAAGAAAGGTCAAATGTAGTGACAGCCTCATATTTCTATACCCTAGTTGATCAAAGGTGCAGTGGGGTTCATATCAATTACATTCCTTTGATGGTTGTTGAATAGACCAATTTGCCTTTGGGTTGTATTGAATAGGACAGATTGTATCTCTGGGTAAATAGTTGTTACCAGATTGAAATTAGGCTTATATTTAATTTGTCACACAATTTTAATGTAGGTGTTTTATCATTCAAACTGTCTGTCCAAAAAGTAGGGTGACTGACTGAGAAAAGAGGTAACTTACGGTGGCTGTTTAAGGGGTATGGTGGCCTCTAAGAGTTGGGGTGGGCAGGGTGGCTGTCAAAGAGATGAGGTGTCTGTCCAAGGAATGAGATAGCTGTCCAAGAGATGTGGGGTAGCTCAGGGTGGCTGTTCGAGAATGGAGTGGCTGTTTAAGAGATGGGATGGCTCAGGGTGGCTGTCCAAGAGATGGGGTGGCTTTCGGAGAGATGGTGTGGCTCTGGGCTACTGACTAAGAGATGGGTAATTTGGAGTGGCTGTGCAAGGAGTGGGGTGGCTGTTTAAGAGATGGGAAAGCTTCAAGTGGCCTCCCATGGAATAAAGTGGCTGTCAAAGAGATGGGGTGGGCAGGGTGACTGTCCAAGAGATGGAGTGACTGTCAGAGACATGGTTTGGCTGTCCGAGGGATGGAAAGGTTGCCTTAAAGATGGGGTAGCTTGGGACCAATGGGATAGGGTGGCTGTCTACGAGTTGGGGTGGGCAGTGTTGTTGGCCAAGAATGAAGTGGCTGTCCAAGAGATGGGGTGGCTGTTCAATGGATGGGATGGCTGTCTTAAGGCCTGTCCACACAGGATGCGTTGCGTCGCGTCACGATCCGTCTACATCACGTCAATTTTATCACTTTACATGTAAATCAATGGAGCCATCCGCACAGGACGCGTTGCGTCGCGTCAAGTTCGATGCAAAAAAAAAAGTTGACGTATGCTTCCAGAAGCGTCAAGTTCTGGCAAAGTCCATGTGCGTTCAGAAACAGAGTTGACGTACGTCAACATGCGTCAAATTTGATTTCTATCATGTT
>WURT03317533.1:0-14478 GCA_009936505.3 Holothuria glaberrima | reverse complement strand
AAGACTATTTACTGCTAAAAAGTGAAGTGATCTTATTCCACGGTGTATTAAAAGAGGGGTTTCGGTGGTCTAAATCCCCCCACTTCTAAATCCAGTGGGGAACCACGTCCCCCTCCCCATTGGGCTGGATCCTGCACACGCCACTCTGCCATTATGCATAATGCAGGCTGTGTTCTGGCCTTTAATCTGGGATTTCAGAATAATGTTTTGTGGCGATTAGTATGTATGAATGAATGGAAGGATTATTCATCACAAGCTAGTGAGCCACAACTGGAAAAAAAGCCGTGGCCGTCCCGACTTAAACCAATTGGTTAGAAACTGAGCCGTAAAACCTCACCTAACTATATAACTAACTTTTAGTAACGAATAATTAACACACAAAATAACACACAAAATGAATTGATCCGTTGAAACATCCAGGTATTTTAACCATACCTATTCCACCAACTACACATCACTCATTTCCTCTTAAATTTTGTGGATTGACTCATTTATTCCCTTGTCCCCTACAACGACAGTACACATGCACTGATCATGATATAAGTTTATCATAAATACGTGCATAACAAGGTACCGATGAAGTAATTCGTTAGGGAAGGCAGACTGTTTTGTACTGTTTGTTGTTACTACGTGTGACTTGTGTCTATGACGTCACTAAAACAAAAGAGAAGAGGATTAAGGAAACTCTTGACTGACTGCAAGAAATAAGTTTTTCACACTTCGAAAGAGGATACCTATAAAAAGAATAAACTGACATTGACCTAAAAACTAATTGTGAGTCACTCGATATTCGATAATATTCCTTTTTAAAGATTATTGTGAGTCATTGTTTTTCAATGACAAGAAAATTACAAAAAATCACTTCAAGCCAAGGTCAAAATAACATTTTCCCCTAAGAGAAGCAAGATAAACAATCATTTGCATGGAAATGTGCATTGTTATGAAGTCACGGCGTGGGAACACTTTTGCAATTTCGGAACAGGCTGAGCATAGCAGACCCATTATGTAGAGGTCTGAAGGTCGAGAAGTTGGTCAGTTAAGTTTGTTGTCCTTTCGGGACCGTAGCTCCTTTGGGGAGCAGAACCCCATGGGAAATCGTTTGGTTTCGTCCCTTGGTTGTTCGCCAGAGAGTCGAGGGAACTTTGGGAAAGCATTTCAGAACAGGCTAGCTAAGTATCAATCACCATAAATTACTTCAAACTGATCGACACAAGGGGGTCTAGAGGTTCTCTGCCCCCAAAAATCGAAATCAATTATGCGTATTTAATACCTGAGTGACCCTTATTTCAGCGTTTCACGTAAAAGTGGGACTGGGAGCCAAAGTCTAGGCTTTGGGAGAAATTTTACTTATGGCATCTAAAAAAGTTTACAATAACAATTGTCCTTTGCCTCTCCGACCTTTAAGTCCCACCACCGTATTGTATTAGTTTATGTATTCATTACAAGTGACCCCGGAGCGCGCCCGGAGAAAAACTTTCACGGTGTTGTGATTTATAAAACTATAATATTTCCTTAAATATACATTGCAAAGTTTACCATTATATTAAAAATTCCTTCGTAATTTCTCTGGTATCTCTTCCTTCCCACAATTTTTTTCATTATTTTTATTATTTTTAAGGTGAGTAAAAAGTGGGGACAAGTGGCCCCTAGTCTCTCGTAATGATGTCTAAGTCCGTACTTTTGGCAAAAAACATATAGTTTGGAATTCCCAAAAACCGGTTTTGTGGGATGGTATTGAAGACAAAATAGGTTTGAGGGTTAGAAGGTGCCTAAAAACTCATTTGTGAAGTTATATCGACCATCTTTTTGTCCATAGAAGGCTCTCATTAGCTTGTCTGTCACACTTACGGAGATGCGTTATAACGATTTGGATATGAAATGTAGGTAAATGTAGGTAAATATTTTAGATTGCAAACTAATGTCTGTGGATATTATGTCCCTGCATTCGCATGGGACAACGAAAACGCCAGCATGTTAACTTCGAGAAACCGCAACGGCCTTCTGGGGTCTTAGCAAAGATCACAGTTGCATTCATATGGGCAACAAATAAGTAGTCAAGACAACTGACCAGTCCAAAAGGTGTCCTCGGACCACTGGCGAAGTAAGCTGGTGGACTGGGTGGACATTGTCCAGGGGCTCCGAGGGCTCAGGGACCCCCAACCAAACTAGCAGAACAAATCTCAAAAAATCGTATCTCTGTCTACCGTCTAACCACCCAGTACATACCCGAATGAAACCACAAAGCTATCAACAACTTCAGAATTGCTTTTTTGATACCAGTCTGAAAGAATGGGATGCAGGATTGAACCCGGTGCATGCAAAGTTTCACTCTTACCCGTACCTTCCCATGGAGATTGGAGAGGTCTTAGGAACATCACTGGTTTGCGGGCCCCTCACTGTCTCTTATCCATGGGCCCCGAGGGTTTTGCTATGTCACTGCCCCGGACTGTCGCTGGTATTTGACCTTAAAAAGTAAACGATGTCAGTAATTGTACGTTTTCTCGTGTGGCAAACAGCGCCACACTGAAATGTTGTATGTTACCAAGATAACGCAATCATTTACATGCAGATTATTTAGGGTGATTTGATAATGAGCTCATGGTCTTGGTGAACTCGCTATAACCACTAGGCGCATTTTGACGAAATATGCATCCAGTGCAGAATTTGACCATAGTCTGATAAGGAGCTCTCTTTCTGATGGCGAGTACGTAATCCCATCTGAACGCAGAGAAAGTCAGTCCGTATTCGATATGTTCCGTCCGAGGGGTTGTGAAGCAAATGGTGCCCTGCAGAAGAGGAAGTGGGCTGACCTCCCCCCCCCCCAACTTGACATATCAACCATAAACATCTTTCTGAATTTTATGGAGTTACTGTACGGCCCGCTGTACAAGTTAAATGTCATCATACCTTGTCAAGTATACTCGTTAACATTCGTGTACTTTGTAAAAGATGAAGGGCAAATTTTCTAGCTCCATAAATTGAAACAAAGGCCGGATTAGTTAGTTATTACGTTCATTACGGGCTTCGTCTATTAGTCAATACACACTAAAAAGAACAAAATGCTCCTCCAGAATTTTGACCCAGTGACGTCATCAGGACTTTTTCTTTAGTATACGAGCACTGAGGAACTATACAATGACTTTAAAATATATACAAAGCAGTGACGTAGCTACAGGAGGTAGGAGTCGGTCGCCCCCTGGCTCGGAAATTTAAAAAATTCGGAAATTTTCAAATATTCGAAACATAGCTAAACATTATAAAATTTCCGAAAAAGGGTTAAAATGTCCGAAAAATATAGCAAAATGTAGTGAAATATATCCAAATTTTTCTTTGCCTCGCTGCGCTCGGCATCTTATAAACCTTACATTTAGGAAATTATAGCAAAAATATAATAAAATATATCAATTTTTTCTTAGCTCGCTACGCTCGGCATCTAACAGAACCTATATATGGCAAAATATAGCAAAATGTAATGAAATATATGTATCAAATTTTTCATTGCCTCGCTGCGCTCGGCATCTAACAGAACTTATATATGGCAAAATATAGCAAAATGTAATGAAATATATGTATCAAATTTTTTCTTTGCCTCGCGAAGCTCGGCATCTGATGAACCTTACATTTAGCAAATTATAGCAAAATGTAGGAAAATATATCATTTTTCTTAGCCTCGCCAAGCTCGGCATCTACTAATTATTATATATGGCAAAATTTAGCAAAATGTAGGAAAATATTTCAAAATTTTCTTTGCCTCGCATACGCTCGGCATCTAATGAAACTTAATTGTTTAACAGAATTTATTTTTATAAGACATTATATGGTTATAATTAATGAATATCGTTTTCTTTTCCTACTCAGTGAATACAATTTTTAAGATTTTGGTCTCTGTATTAGGTTTAAATAATTTACACTATGACCTGCACTTTACGGATCACAATAAATTGTCAAGAATTCCTTGATACCAGACTATACAAATATCTTTAATTATTGACATGGAAAACGCTTTAAAGATAATTATCTTCCCGACATAAAAAAATAAGATATAACATAAAGTTAAAACAACACAATTGGGTATATAAATGGATTTGCAGGCTTCAATTTCAAATAGAAGTAAAAAAATTCGCGCCTCTCTTCGCTCGGCGATTTTTACAAACTTGTACGTCCCTACAAAGCCTCAGTGGTAAAATGGTAAAAAAAGCTTAGAGCCTACATTGACAATTGTATGTGTATTACGTATTAAATAAATGCATATCCATATGTATAATACTGTGTAGCTGTAATATGCTTTGGGAAATGTAAAAATTCAACCTGAATTGTAGTATAGAAGAAGAAAAATTCGGAAATTTTCAGATGAAAATTCGGAAATTATTAGGTCTTCTCCCCCCCCCCCCCTGGAAAATTCCTAGCTACGCCACTGATACAAAGATTAAGTCACCTCTATTGAATTGAGTAATGGGTGGTGATTCAACTGAAAGCAAACCCTCCGGATGTGACAGGACTATCGCAAAAACTCCGGAAAGGATGGAATAAGATAAATTGGAATCGTTTGACTTATTGAGGTCATACCAGCTTGACGCACTGCTAGTAGTGGAAATTCTACAATTTGTTCAACCTGTCTTTACTCGCTACTTCGTCACAGACATCTTATAGAAAAAGTAAGTAGCTTTGAGATTTTTATAACGTTTGTTCCGATTTACTACTCACTTGTATGTGCTACCGAAAGAAATAAATCTGTAACTTTTAGTTGGCCTAAATAAGAATTTCTATGTACATCATGTCGTATTCGATAAACTTAGTTACAAAAGTTATCAATAATTTCTACCAATACCAGCGATATAAGCTGCTGACAGCCGGCCCATATGCCAGCGTGCTGCATGAGGAATATCTGTCTTACATATAAGGTATGATGGTATCATTCGCAGTGCATTATGAGTGGTCCTACTTCGCACTCTTGCAGTGGATGCTTCGTGTAGAAAAATAATTGAAATCATTGATTCGTGTATATGAAATGACCACAGATGAGAGGGCAGTGTTGTACGACTATAAATACTGGCATCATAGAAGCACCACCCGGGGGCTTAGGGGAGGGAGCCAATCAGCAAAAAGTCGTCTATTTCAGGCCAGAAATGTTTCTTTAGGGCGAGTTTCATGTCGTGATGTTTTGTTAATTACAGGAAATTTCCTGCACAAACGCCTCCCCGACTGTCCCGTGTGAAATATCTTCCCACACGACTTCAAATGACATATCATAGCAATGGTATGGAATGTCATATTGCAATATTGCAAAGTAGGTATTCTGTGAAATACTAATTTGATACCCGAATGTGCACTACGTCAGCAGCACATTGTTGCAGGGAATTGCCACTGACAATGGCAACTCCCTGGTCGTGATTTTCTCTGAAGTTAACAGGCATCTGTCTCTCAATGAACCGGCCCATCTCACTGAGCCTGCCTGAAATGCACAGAGTTGATGTAGCAATGTGGCATACAGCATCTTTAGTTTCTGTAAGAGCTCTCTGCCTACAAAAGACTATGTGTTCTGTATGACCGTCATTTTTAGCGCGGAATACTAATAATATGTTCGCCATTAATTCTGGAAGCCTAGCAAAGGCTCTATAAATAGTTCAAAACACACGACTTACGATTTATTGTTTAGTAATTTGAGTTAAGCTTCTGATACGAAACAATTAAAGTATTTGAATGAAAACGTCACCACACTGAGTGTTTTAAGTTCACCTTTAATATTCAAAAGGAATTTTGTTCTGAACTATTAATTCTGACAGGTGGCCGGGCTATCTGCGTCAGGGAAGTTGTCGGGCTGTCTGCAGTCAGTGGCTGCACCAGGATTTCAGAAGCGGGGAGCAAGAAGGGGCAATAAAAATTTGGGGGCAAAATGCTGCGCTTGTGCACTATTCTATATTACCTGTTCCAGTGGTGCAGCCAGGAATTGTTGATGGAGGGGCACCACGTGGCGAATCCTTTATTCTTTTGTCACATTTTAGGTGCCTTTCCGGGATAGGGTATAAGGGGTGTTTCCCCTCCCCTTTGAAAGACTTTTTCATTTGGGTAGGTGGCTTGAATGCAATATTGTGCTATCTTTGGCCAATTTCGAACCGATCATATCTTGGAAAATTCTCATAATATAGAGGATCTTATGTTTGGTTGCGTACAAGAGAAGTTGTGTTGTCGGAGGGGTGACAAACCCTTCCCTTTAAAAACTTTTTTTCCTTTATATAATGTGGCTAAGATGCAAAATTGCGCTATCATTGGCAAGTCTTCGAAATATAATTCCATACTTAGAAATTTTGTTTAAAAATGCATTTACTTCGTAAGTATATAAACATTCACCATCTACCGATAAGGCGATCTGTAAAATGTTTCAAAAACTAAAGAAGACGAAAACATGCTTCAAATCTTTCGCATCATGGTTTAAATGAAACTATATTGGCTACTCATATGATATTATATTGCTCTAAGATTCCCTTTGTATGCGCCCCTACAGAGGTTGGGATGTACTTCTATTGTTCGGAAAAGTGTTTTACAATAATTCAGTACATTGCACTAATTTGGTCATGAGATATGGTGTGCAAACCCTTACAAATACACAACAAGCTTATAATATCTTTACACCCTTTAAAGCAGTACGTCCTCTAAGAGGGCGCTTATCATGGAAGCCTATTGCCACAATGTATATGGTGTATTGGTGAAATTGGAGGGCGGTAAAAAAGAAAACTTAGTTCAGATCCCGGTACGTGATATTTGGTCCTTTATACATTAGTTTTTTTCATATGACTCACATGATATTCTCTCATTGTTTGTTATTTTCAGATCAGTATGAGGTTCTGGTTGTATTTTATTGTCTTCATGTGTGTCATCACACTTTGTATCAGTGATAGTTCTTCAGAGTCAAATGAGGATTCAGACGAACAAGCCGGTGGAGGCAGAGGCAGAGGAAACAATTCTCCAAGAGGAGGCGAAAGAGGAAGAGGTACAGTAAACACAAATCAACGTGAAAACGGTAATACTAATCAACAAAGAAGGGGCAAGGGTAATACAAATCAGCAAGTAAGGGGCACTGGCAATAATAATCAAGGTAGAGGCACTAGTAACACAAATCAACAAGGTAGAGGCACCGGCAATACAAATCAACAAGGACAGAGTCCGCAGATTTCAAATGGCGGTAACAGGGAGGGCACAGATCAACAAGGAAGCAGTACTGGTGGTCAGCAAAACGGGGACAAAGAAAATACAAGTAATCAAAATAAAAACACTGGTTCAAAAAATCAACAAGAAAAGAAAAACGGGGGTGCTGATAGAGAAGAAACCAAACAAGATACAGGTCAACAAAAAGGACAGGGTTCTGGTACAACGGGAGGAACAAATCAACAAGGCACTCGTAAAGGTGAGGGAAACGGCAAGCAAACTACAACAATTACGTCCACTCAATCACCCTCAACAGTGGTTGACGGAGCTCAACAAGGCATGCTAGGTACTTCAAACCCAGAGGGGGAAGAAAACAGGAAAAAGGGTAAGATAACAGAAAACACAAAACATATTAACGTGTCCTTGCTGATGATCCTCCATTGCTCAATGACAATGCGTAAATTTATTGCCTCGTTGGTTATTAGGTTCCCATTTAAAAATTTTAATATTTGAAAAGACTTTGCAAATATGGACGAACAGATCGTACCATGGACAAATTATGCATCTTCTGTAATACAGATACAGGATTTAAGGTATATCCCAGATTCCCAGTGGTGATCAACCTACCATGTGTGATCGTTGCCCTCTGTATATATTTCCAATACATTTTGGTGGTTTTTATTTACTTTAAGTTTTTCAGTGTTTTTTTTTTTTTCATTTTTTAGTACGTCCATGTGATCTGACATGCGCTCCGAGTAGTAATCCAAGGAGACGGGTGTGCGGATCAGATGGTGTTACCTATGACACGTTTTGCCAGCTTAAAGCAGCTCGTTGCTTCAATTCAGATTTGGAATTTAAGTATCGAGGGCCTTGTTCATCAGAAGACAGCGATGACGAAACGATACCGAGAGAGAAAGGTATGACTAACACCAATTCAGTTGAAGATGTTAGTAAAATTTGCAATATAGTTCGCATATTGAGGGCGCTTGTCAACCGAACAGTATAAAACTCGAGCTTTTTGTGCATCATTAAGAATCTAAGACTAAGAATCCTGGAGGTATGGAGGGCGTGTCGCAGTAGTAGTTGATTACCGTTCAGATGTTCTGTCAACTCAAGTTCTCCATTTTTGAGAAAGAGTTAAACCAACCAAAAGTGGACTAGCTGACGTGAATTTGTGTGAATCAGGCTTGGTCGGCAGTCATTCGGACTGCAGGAGTGGAGTTGAAATTTTTGTAATGAACACGATTGATAGATTTGCCGATTTGTAAAGAGAGTCAGTTGCAGATTGAACGTGGGGCATGGGTGGCGACCACCTGCATAAGCCTCGATTTGACATTCCTTTCTACTTTACTGGCGCGTCACGCAAGTAGAGGCGGAAATGCAGATATAATTTTTTTCTAGAAAGTTATTTCCAGCAATCTAAGGGATTTAGGAAGGCACACGTTGTCATCCCTCCCTCAGCCCCAGCAGTAATATCTCCGGTCCGCTTTAGAATTTGTTTTACCGCCTTTTAGAAAAGTTATCAATACTCCACGGAAGCGAATTATTCGATGCAAACTGTGCAAAGCTAAGTGACTTACAATCATGGATGCAAAGTGAATTTTCAAATTTCGTGTTCATTATCAATTTGTCCAACATCTCGAATTTTCCTCCGTGCACTGCATTTCAGACAAAATAACATAACCGTTCCTGTTGACTACAGTATACTGAGGTGCGATTTTCCTCACTTTACATGGAAAATGGTTTTGCAGCATTGATGCTCATATTTTCACCTAAAATAAAATGCATGTCAAAGATTGACCTAGCCTTAAAAGAAACCGGCGTGTCGATAATTCATACAGGTGCTCTTCAAAAAACAAATTCGGCTAGTTAACTGGTCCACCCGAAGGTGCTTCAGTCCGGCGCACAACCGACTTCGTCGGCTGGGTAACCGATTTTAGAGGCTAGCCAATGCCAAGTGGGAGGAAAGCCGGAGTACCCGGAGAAAAACCAACGTGCATCAAGCGGGATTCGAACCCATGCACATGTGAAACATTGATGCACATCACTCTGCCACTCGACGACCCAAGTGCTCTTATGTTAAGATTTTCATTCAATCTGATTGCGCTAAACTGTGCAAATTAATAGATCCTGATACAGATGGAAAAGCGCTCTGCTCAACAGTAATTTAGCCCAGGTTTTCTTCAATTCTCTGGTTAAATGATAACGTAAAGTTTATCTTTTTTACAAGGGATAATAATGTTGCTACGGGATGGAATTGATGCACTGTGACAATTTTATAGGTTTCATTTTTTTTTCTTAAAAGGTCCTAGCATGTAATCAAATGCGCCTATTGGATAGCTTTGTTTCAGACAAAATTAGGTTGTTACTTTTGTTTATCTGACTTTTTTATTCTAGTAACCACACGAAAAACACCTACCACCGTGTCACAAAAGACACTCACCACCCAGCCACAAAAGGCACCCACCACCCGTCCCGGTGTCGTAACTACCAGGTCCCCTTCATCTGAAGCGTTCACCACGAGACGTCCAACAACAGTTAATGTGGAAGGAAACATCACAACTGGTTTTTTCAACAATGACACCACCAGTATGACCACTCAAAGAAGTGATGCTCTTAACGTCACCACACAAGCTCCAATGAATATGTCAGGGAACGCCACAGTACCCTCTGGTACGACACAGCCCTTCACCGTTGATTGTCCTAACCTCTGCCCGATACTAAGACAGTTGGTATGCGGTACGGACGGCACCACATATCAATCTCCTTGTGTTCTGCAGTTAGTTGCTTGTGTAAACAATGACCCTACCCTCATGGTGGCCAGTCTCGGCCCTTGTCCTGCGTCGACTTTGGAGCCAATTTCAGCCCTATAAAAGACTTTTGATGGTGCAAAAACAGAACCGCAGATATGCTATTTTGTAATTGCCTAATCCATCACTGAGAGGAATACACAAGTTTTTCATTCTGACATGTGCATTGGCGGATCGAAATGACAACTTACACGCAGATATAGAGAAGGGCGATGTAAAAGTCAAATTGCCGTCAAAGTAGGGGTAGGTGACTTGTGATCATCACTGAGAGATTTGCCCTATGGAATAAATTTTTGAGTCATTCTAACAAGTAAATTATTAGGCGGTATCGGCAAGGAAATGTTATTTAAATATTATCATTAGCTAGTATATTTCCTGGGTATGCGTTATGTGGACACCTTTCTGATTTTACCCGTGTGCATTGTATGTTTAGAGTCTAACTAAAATGAAACATTATTAGGATCTTCTCATACTTAATAAAGATTATCAAGTAAATGGCTGGACCAAATATTATTTGTTGGAGTGGGTATCAGGCCACAGACTAGTTTCCATGGATGAGTGACCAGCCAGAAAAGAGGCCCAAATTATCTTATTAGAAGGCCTACAGAGGGCTTTGTCCCTAAGACGACGCCTATCAACTGATTAAGAAATTACCACAGATGACGCAGAGGAATTTTTTTTGTTCTGAGCCGCTCACTTCTAGTGACTAGGGCCCACAAAATATATATTGTTGGCATAGGACTGGTTCATATAAAAAGAGTTGCTGTGATGCCACATCAAATTCAGTATTTAGTCAGTATTCGCTGGGAAAAAGGGACAAAAACTTCTGTAAACGTCCATTAATCTCACTTTGTTTGGGGCCTGCAGATGCTTATCTTTCTTTAATATGGACTTTTCCTTTTTCGGATTATACCCTAGGTATGTGATGAAAAATGGAAATCTGGAACCACTTGTGGTATGAGCCTGAACACGTTCTCGCGAGACTACACTCTCATGCATAACACCCCATTAAATTTAACTGAGATCGTGGTCACGGATTAATCAACCATTTCCTGGTTAAAAATTAAGTCAAAATGAACATTTTCCGAACATGTTCTGAAGAAGCAAATCTAATCAGATACTCATTCTATATTGCGGTGAACTTGAATTGGCTGTCACATACTTATCACGTGATTGCAAGGAAAATTTGCCCCTTGTTACTGTTATTCTTTTTGTTAAATATGGTACTGATATCTTTGTCAATATTCTACTGTTATTGAAAACTGTTTCATTTGATAGTTGTATTTCACGTTATTTTTTAAAAGAGATCTCTTCAATAAATTTTATTTATGATTACTGTAATTCTGTTATTATATGTAGTTTATCTTGATATGGGAAAACAGGAAGACGGCTGTAACTTAGACTATGTGGAAAACGCCCTCATAAAACGCATCACTCTTATAAAAAGTTGCTTAACAATTGAACATTTTGCCCTACTTGACGTAGACATTAGGCTACACCCTTATATCTGTCGGTTAAAAGCGTGTTACAGAATGCTAAATAATTTGACAACTTGAGACGTGTGTTGAGTACTTTAATATGTTTATAAAGTGTCATAAGCATACGAGAGCACTATCAATGGGAGAGGGTCTGTCACTTTTGCCCATAATTTTAGGCACATTTGCCCAAAAAAAGCACACATTTTGCTGGAAAGTTTGTCCTTGGTCCCTGCAGTCTACAATCTAGTGCAGTGTATTCTTATGGAAACTGGGAAGAGGAGAAGTGTTTAGAAAAGTCTTTTACTTCTGAGCACTGTTTACGAAATGTATGTCTCACCTCCCGCTGTAAAACCAAGCCTGTTACAATTAGATCAGTGATTATTTCATTGGTCAACATTTTTCTAGTGGGCACCGCCCCTTCCCTCCCCTCCCCCACCTTTTTAATCACTTCAGACCATTTATGTGCTCATATGTTTAATTAATCCCACATTACATACTACGGTAACTCATTGGCTTATCAGTTAACCTCAGTGCATAGATGGTATACATATGATGTCACAGAGCAAATATATTGAGCATAGATCTGTAGATTCCAAACTTAAAATGGCGCGGTGGCTCCTCAGTCATGCAGTCATGGAGGCGAAAATATAGGGGCGGAAGTGCTGATCACTGGTCAGTTGTTTTGAAAACAAACAGGCAAATGAATGTCCTACAAAAGTATTAATACTTGCAATTTCGGAACATTGTAAACCTAAGGATTACTCCTCTGTAAATTCCACTTAAATAAGAATAAGTTATTTCTTCATCGCGGCGATCCAAATACGTACAGTTGAACATGTACGCACAATGACTGGGTTTGAAAGTTCATGAATATTCATTGGTCAGTTTTTATGGTATCTTCAAGTTAGGTAGTTTTATATGCGCGTTTAATTTCTCACGCGCTCTAAGCGCGTAGCTACGAGGGGCCTGGGGCCTGGGCCCCAGATATTAGTTAGCCCCCAAAATAGTGTTTGTGTCCTAGGCCTAATGAAATGTGTAAGAATTAAGAAGAAATCAATGTCTAAAAACACATTTTGCCCACGTTTGAAATCAACGAATAATTTTAAAATGCCCATTTTCACTAAACTAGGCTTATAATCTGCACTGTCGTTGATTGCCCATACAATAATGTAGCTTGCACTTTGACTATGAAACGAGCGTCCCGATGACAGATTTGGATGTGACATTGTCAAGTTTCGACCCTTTCTGCCTTTCGGCCGGCAGGTTGCTTTACTGAAAACATGGCAACCATACAATGATAATTATACGACCATCCGGACGGTATCATACAAATAATATGCCGTACGGTACGGTAATGTGTTAGGATAATCCATCACCCCTTGACAAATTTGTTTGTTTTTACTCTTCTTCGATACACCATCTCAATATTTCAACTATTTTATCGCATTCGGCATATCATTGACAAAAAACTAAACTACGGACTAGGACCTGCATGATAGTATCAGGGAGGTGTTATTAAAACCTCCCTGTTAGTATCAACAATAAGATTTACTGTACCGGAAATCGAAATGTCTGGGTAAGAATTTTGAAGTATAGATTATTTAGCAGGTCTAAAGGAGTCAGAGTTTCTTTGATGCATATATACAGTACAGGCCTAGCTGTTGTACTAGACGTCTACGCGTACCGAATGTATATTTTACACGTGTGTAGCGACTAGCGAGCATGTGGTAGCCCATTATTGGCTTGGCAGCTGAGCTCGTGGTAGGGCTATCCCGTTATCTGGAAGCTAGCTCTCTGATAGCCTGCGCACCTCTGTGGCTGTCGCCGCTCTTAGGCTGCACCCCCTTTTTCGTAGCGATAAGCTGGACGAAAAAAGTTCGTCCGCCACGCGAGGTACACTGTTAAAACACTGGGTAATTTTTTGGTTAGGTAAAACTCACTGATAATATGTGGTCAAACTTTGCTCATGTAATGGTAAAAAAAATTCTAATCGATACTTGTTTATTGCATTTTCCAATTATTGGTCAAACAGCCGACAAGCTGTCATTTAACGGTTGGGCACTTTTTCGCCTTACCTACATATTGGGCAAATCGTCGGCGGTGGAGCTAAAACACACGTTGATTCGATTTTGCTTCATATTTCTTCGGATAATAAGATATGGGTTCATTGCACTGAAAATTCCTTTTGAAATCATTTACATTTGTAAAAGAGAAACATTCTTGTATTCAGTTTGGTTACAGAATCGGGCTCTTATTCCATGAAATTTTTAAAATAGTGCTACAAACTAGCACACGTTTGTGTGAGATTCGGCAGACGTTAATGAGCGGGAAACATCTATCCAATGAGAGTCCAGAATCTTGGGCATTCTTTTTCACGTCCGAAAAGGCATTGATATATCCGACTTCTAAAATTTTTATAGTATTTCATAATGCAATATTACTTAAGTGTTACGCGACACAGCAGGAACTTCTAGAATATTGGATATGGCTTGTGTTATTGATTTTATATTGATGGAAGTAAAATATCGGAGCACCATTTGAACCCTTTTGTTTTGGATATTACGAATCAAGAGGACAAACCACAAGGACTAGAAATAGACATGAATTTTTGGTGGGTTGTCAATAGCCTGAAATGTACCTGTCGGTGAAGGTGCACATTGGAGCTTATTTTCTAACGGCATGCGTCAAATTTTAATTTACATAAAAGAAGTTTAAATAGTGTAAAATACATTGTAAAACATTCTTTGCTTAGACTTTTCATGACCTCAATTACGAGTGATTCATATACCTATAACAGAAAGCTAGAAAGGAATAGCTAGGGTCACTATACAAAATAAACATCGAAAGATGAGCTGCCCCCAAAATAGCTTACGTCTTTTCCAATAAATTGGTATAATTTTAACAACTGATGGATAGAAGGTGTACCCAACACTCCTGGGAAGCATTGCCTATTTAAAAAACCATTCTTAAAAAGTTACCTAAATAGTTGGGTAAATTTGACCCACATGGTTTGCCAAATAGTTGGGAGTTTGTTTACCCAACTGTTG
>WURT03317423.1:0-24562 GCA_009936505.3 Holothuria glaberrima | reverse complement strand
CCCAGTTTACAACCAGTTGGTTCAAGTCGAGCCGGCCACTGCCTTTTTTCCAGTTGTGGCTCACTGGCTTGTTTTCCTTTACTCCATTGCTTATGCGGAGCATCACGCACAAGGTTCCATTTTAACGTCTTTGGTATATGACTCGACCTGGGAATCGAACGCGGGCCTCCCGCGTGAGAGGCGGATGCTCTAACCACTAGACAAAACACGCGGTTAACTATTAACAAACATTTCATGGGCGCTTCTGACTCAGCATAGACCCTTGTATGTGAATTCGAAGAGCGTTTTCATTTATTGTCACTGACATTTCCAAATGAATCATTGTCCCGATGCCCCATTGCCCTATTACCCAATGCCCTTTAAACACGACTGACAATATTTACATTCTTGCAACACGTGCATGTCATAGTACAGACGCCAACCTTGCGTTTTTTCATCCTTAGCTTTATGATCCCCCGCAATGCATCTTTTCTAAGCAGTTCTTCAAAATTTCTCAAAAAGTTGGAAAAGGCCTCTCAGGAGTTTTCACATAAAGCCTTTCCAGGAAGTAAAACTGTGCCAGTCGAATTTGGGCAGTCTTTGCTGCGAGGCATTCTGGTGGGTGAGCAGTTGAACCTAGCTTATATCATATTTATATGGTCCAATTGAGGGATTCGGCCTCTCACCATTCCATCCTCTATCTGTAATGTGCCTGCTGAAAGCATATAACTACAAAGAATCAACGAGTTCCACGCCTCAAGTGCACAAGCAGTAGCCAAATTTATTTTGAAACATTTAATCTCACGAATATCCTCTTATTTGACTACAAGTATCTTTCATGATATTTCAGAACAAACATATTCCATATTCAAGGTAATCGAAAGAGTTACTCTGCATGAGTTTCACAATTTAGTGAAAAAATATTGCCACATGAGTCTCAAGCGCCATCGTAAATAGGATACCCCGGTACCCTAATCCATATTAGGTGACTCTGTTTTCCTTGCCTGTGAAGTGTGAACATGTACGGTAGTCATTTCGCCGTAGCTCCCAGCTGTAAATAATTCTTATAATCCAATGTTTTATTGTTTTTAAGATGGTTTTATTTTATTGCTTGCTTCCTTTTGAAACCGTTTTCTTCAAATGTATTGCATTATTCTCTGCATTTAGAATTAAGTTGTTGATGATTAAGAGCCTCCCGTACACGAAAGAAATTCTCGGTAAAATACCTCTCGTGTCACATGGCTCGGCTAAAGTTTCAAATTGTGACGAAAAAAAAACTGTCAACAACTTAAAGTTTTACCACTGAAGGGCAATTTTCAAAGTATGTAACGAGCGCCTTAGCCGAAATCCTCTGACCTAAATCTTATTGTAGGCTCTACATTTTGAACAGTTCGGGAAGTCACTGAGCGACTCATACCAGTGAGTCACCAAAGTGCGGACTACGAGCCGCTTATGACTAATTCATACTTAGAGACGTGCTTTCTTCCATTAATGTGTTGGTAAACAACTCAAAACCCTAGTTGAATCTGTACCCTTTAAATTCTTTGCGCATGGCTGTCGGGCCCGTAGCCACGGGTGGTGGGGGCATTTCGGGACAATGCCCCACCAAAAATATTTCTGCCCCACCAGATGAAAACAGAAACTGCAAAATAATTAGTACACCGGAAATCAGGAGGAAATTTTATGCCCCCTCAATCACAACACTTACCCTCCCCCTATAAATGTAAAGCTGGCTGCGGGCCCGATGGCTCTGGACTGCTGTGTTATTCTGTCAACACCATATGTAACAGTGCTCGCCCCAATATATTCGAAATCCACACTGAATAATTGCGTTCATCTCAGGAACTCAGGATGTAACAACCGAAAGTATAATAATCTCCCGATAATGTAACAACTACCGATAATGTTATAAATGATTTACAGAACATGTAACAGCGGAAATGTAATAAAAAATTACCGATAATGTAATAACAACCAATAAATTTTCACTACATTATCGGTGAGGTGGTTACTCCATTATCGGTAAATTTCCTATTTTATGATTATCGGTTGTTGTTACATTATCGGTAATTTTATTTATTACAGTATTGATTGTGTTTACATTATCGTAAAATTTTACTACATTATCGGTTGTAACACAGGCCGTAGCCCGACAGACTACTCAGTAGGTAGGCCCATCGTTAGCCATTGCTTGCAAGGCTAGTTGTATTGAGGTCACTCAGCTATTAGGACTTCGAGGAGTCAACATACTAACACCCCTTTAGCCAGACAGCCACGAGCGTGGCAACCCGTTGAGTGCCCTTGCGAGACTGACCTTTGTGAAACCTTGCCATGCGAAACTATAATGTGGTAGAGAGCCCAAGGAGCTATGTGTATTTTTGTAGTTTTATATGTAACTTGTTACAACTTAAGTGCAATATCAAAAATCGATAATCACCTGTGGGAAATGGATTTGATACTTGATGTTTTTCTTACTATTTTCATATTAATGTAGTAAGTTTAGTTCGCTCATATCCTTTATTCCTTGCCGATGGCAAGAGTAATCAATGCAGACGGTCACGATGGCGTGTGTATGTGGGTGTGCGTGTAGATGAGTGTGTGTGCTTGTGACGCTTGGCTTGTAGTTAGTCAGTCAGACAGTCAGTCAGTCAGTCAGTCGGTCGGTCGGTCGGTCGGTCAGTCGGTCAGTCAGTCAGTCATTTAGGGTTTTACGGCCCAGTTTCTAACCATTTGGTCTAAGTCGGGCCGGCCATGGCCTTTTTCCAGTTGTGGCTCACTGGCTTAACACGGTATCTCAAGATACAAGAGACAGGAATTAAGAATACTTTTCATACTTGGTATATGGATATATCATATTACGAAAAAGAACCTCGTTGTTTCGGCGGCGGTCAGAGGTCATGTCAGGTCAACAGAGGTCTTAAACCGAAAAACCTAGGTATCTCAAGGTAAAAGCTTGCATGGATACTTTACATACTTGGCATGTCAATGCTTCATAGTCAGAAAATGAAGCCTAATGTTTTTGACAGAGGTCAAAGTTTCTGAGGTCAGGGGAAGTAAAACTCCAAACCCTTGGAATACCTTGTGAACACGATTACTCAAGATCAGAATGTGTAATTTTCGTGTAAGGTATTTGGATTTTTCATATCAAGAGAAAGACGCTTATTGTCTTGTTGGAGATCAGAGGTCATGTCAGGTCATTGGAGGTCAAAAATTAAACAGCTAACATACAGAATAACTCAATTTAGGAAGCATGGATACCCTTCACACCTGGCATGTGGATGCTTTAAAGTCAGAAGATGACCCCTGTTGCATTTTGTAGAGGTCAAAGGTCATGTCAGGTCACCAGAGGACACAATCTGAAACCTTTGTAGAACAATTTCTCAAGTTAAGAATGCTGGGAATTTTCTTACTTGATATATATATATATATATATATGTATATATATACATATATATATACATATATATATATACATACATATATATTTATCATATTCAGAGGAAGAGTATAGCTTTCAATTTTGGTGGAGGTTGGAAGTCATGTAATTTCACCAGGTGTCACAAACTGAATCCTTTTTCAACATGATATCCCAACACAGGAAGCGTGTATACTCTTAACACTTGGCTTTTGGTTGTGTTTTTGTCAAAGGTGAACCCCGGCCTTTTTGATAGAGTTCAAATGTTGCACAGGGTCTCCGTAGTTAAAACAGCAAAAACCTTGAACTGATTGCTAGTAAATGCAATAGCTCAAGATGCAAAGATCGATACCTGTTATTATACCTTTTATCGATACCTTTTATTTCCTGTCGACAAGGAATCACTAAGCCTTTGGGCTTTCTGGTTGTATTACATGTGTATAGTTTTGTAATGCTTGAATATTTTGTATATTCGCACTTAATTTCACCAATGTTTGTGTTCATTTGTACAGTTTTCACGGAGTTTATATTTCACGAAGCATAATGAGAGGAGTCCACTTCAGTAATAGCAACCATACCACCTCCCTTAGTACTGAAAGGCACTTACAAGGCACTGTAGTTTAATCACTATTTGACCGGGAATTCCCTCCTAGTGTAACACAATTCGATGGTTTCAGGTCGGAAAGCAAACTAAAAGCAACCAAAAGGGGAATTTCCGTCACTGATAATGAAAACTATATAAATGAGAGGGAAGGAGTAAACGGAAGTCTCATTTGATATTCGCTGACCGTACGGTACACAGCTGTAAAATGAAATTCATTGGGAAAGGCTGGACGGTTTCATTCTCGTTGCTGCCGTGTATGCTCTCGTGTGTGGTAAGTCAATATAGCTTTTTGTTTTGATCCGATCCACATGTAAAGGTAGACTACTTTGCATTGTAGGCTACTAAGTATCACGGTAAATAGGCTTAGTCATCTCTGAGTATTACAACCGTATCTTGTGAGAACTTTCATAGTTTATTCTGTGCAACTACAGCAATAATAGGCTACTTATGTAGCCTAGTGGCGAACAGTCAGATCGTAACTAATTCTACTTAGTCACGAAAAGCGGCAAACAGTCGCCCCTACGACTTTTTGAACTATCAGCTCAATTTTCCGAATCTCCATTTACTTCCATTGATAGTATCTTTCTTAACATAACAGCTGTACTGCAAAAGTATGGAAACATGATTTACAAGAGCCATTATATATGGTCTCATTTAACATTGAATAATTCACATAAGTGTAACTGAATTTTCCCTTCAAATGTTCAATTAAACTGACAAATAATGTCATCTTGCTTCTTTGCAGGTGTAGTTAGATACTACAGACAATAGTGTAGGTTTACTGTATTGGCCTATATGTAGGCTGGCATACTAGGATGATATATTTATTTCGGCGATTCGAGAATCTGTGAATATTTTAGTATACACAGTGTGATTACTTTTTTCGGCCGGGTCTACCGCGGTCCCTCGATCCTTTAACCGACGATCACAAAAAAGGCCTTTAACATCGAGGAAATGGGGCGAGGCCCATATATCTTATCTCACTGCTTATTTAAGGCTATATTTGGGGAGCAGAAACTGTCATACGACATTAATACTTCATCTAGGGCCAGTTGGGTCTATCCGAGTTTTGTCGAATCATGGCAACCAGCAGTAATAATTGTTGTGATTTAACTTCACCTCGCCCATTAGGCAACTTCAGTTTTACACATAGCCTAAGTACGTACCCAGGCATTACGTTGATGGCCACAGCCGATGCGCACTGTCAAGGAATATTTTTTTTGTGACTGGCTAACGCTAACCCTAATCCCTAACTAATCCCATCAGCCAATCAGAATATAGGCTTTCCATACGACTCGACAGTGCGCATCAGCTGGGTAGTGTATAGACGTTGAGATGCTGCTCACATAATGACGCACTTCGGGATCCACCATGGCAATGTTTTCAGGTTATACGGTAAATTATTGCGACAATAATCATCACTTCCTGTTGAGAACCGAAAGCAGTGATTATTTAACCTTTACATTCTATGTGTATAAGCCTCCATGTCCGACATCAGTTCCTTGTAGATCGGACAGGAAAGGTTTTAGAGGATATAAATATGGAGAGGCCTCCGCGTTGACGTATTTTGGGGAACTTATTGCAAGTCAGCGTTGCAATTGAAAATATTTAGATTACAAATATCATTGCTTAGATCCAGACACTTTTAATCATTTTCAGTTTTGTGGGGAAATTTACCTTCTCACCCACTTTCTTGCGTCCTTCTTGATCATTACTGCGGTTATACTTCTACTGATCCGGTTAATTGGTACTTTTCACGAATCCAGTACTTGGTGACTGGGTCCTGCCTTTTCCCTTTTAGGAATTTGTAGATTCACCAAACTTTAATTAGTTATGCAGACTACCCGGCATCCCATATGTAAACAAGATAGAGGCTGGAACACTGCAGCCCATCTCAATTCTGGCAGGAATGTGCGATTTTTCAGGACAAACGTTCGGCATTTTAGGGACAAATTTTTTCACCCCCATCCCACTTTACAATATGCCAATAGTCTTATGTACCGTCCGATATTTCTATATACAATATTTACCCCCCCCCCGACTTCCCTTCACCATTCTTCTATATATCCACCACTGCATGATATCCATTATGCGTCCTACTCCCTAAGCCTTTTTTCAGTTTTCACTCGGGCAATTACAGATTTGCCCGGGTGTCATGTGACCATGTTGTATTACAGTTATTTCTTTGATCACGCTCGAGGTTTCCTCATGGCTAGCACTGTAGAAACCACAAATATGCTCTAATGCACTTGGCTGAGCTTGTTGACTATATAATCACTTTTGTATACAAAGTATTGAGAGTGCGTGTTACTCGAGCTCTGTTGATGCTTCTGCTGTCCAGAAAGATGTGATCATTCGGAGTATGTATACATTAGAGGAAAAGTTCCTGTAATGCAGTGTGAGCAAATTAACAAATTAGTCCTACTTGCTCGACTGGCTAAAAAATCATGAAAACAGCCCAACCAAACCGAAAGCACAATGCTTTGTTGTTCTCACCTTTAGCGCACTCAATTCTGATGTATTCATTGAACGGGTCAATTTGATGCACACAAATCCAGTGTACAAACTGCACTGTAATCGACTCCTTGATCAAATTCTGAACAGTTGATTTGGCAACTGGAATCAACCGGCGAACGGCAAGTGACGACTTCCTTATAAATAGAAAGTATCATAGCGGATAAACGCCATATACAAGAACCGTAGGTTGTGATAACGTTACCAAACGTATCCAAGTTCTGATGGATCAACTAACGGTATCTTCCCTTTATTTGACTGAATAGATTAAACATCGAAGTAGCCTATGTTTCAATTATCGTTAACTGGTTCGTCATGGATAACGCTTTGAAAACTTTAAAAGTGACAGTCACCTGGTTGCGACAGAATTCAACATATCAGTGTAATAAAATTCAGCCGTTACTGATTACGAAAGATCCCGTTAATATGGACTATCCCCACGGTGTAACAAGATCAGCTCACAGTGTGCTAGTCAGCAATAATAACGGTCGGATAAATGATCAGTATCCGTTCCGACCACACCGCCCACCAGGGCTTTAGCCAGGATTTTAAAGTAGGGTGTCTCACTTGTTACTGATTGACCATACAGGCACTATCCATCTGGTACCGTAGGGTCCACGCGCGAAGCGCGGAAACCCCTACGGATGGGTCCAGGGCCAGCCTTAAGGCCCTGGTGGGGGGTCTAGGGGGGAGAGAATTAAGCCCCTGTAAGCAGCGCTTTTTTCACTAAATTGGAATAAAAATCATGCTCACCAAGCTGTAAAAACACCTAAGCCTTCTTGAATTTTTTAGGCATTTTATAATTATATTTATTTAACTGTTTAAATTACGGGAATTTGTCCATAACAAAAAAGGGTATGCTATAGATTTTAGCGGGGACTTACTTGGTTTGAAATATCAGTGAGTTTAAATTATGTCGGAGCAAAGTGACGTCAAATTAAATTCAATTTGGAAGGCTAGACCAAGCCATTTATTGGCGTCTCAAAAGCCGTCCTGCTCAAATTTGGCCGTCTCTCATTCAGATTTAGCCGTCTCTAAGACGGCGAGACGCATCACTGGCTGAGGTTTTGTCGCCCACCCCACTCTGTTCTAAGACGAACTTTTGTCTGGTATATGTCAAATAACCAGATCATTAATGATCTGGTTGAAAGGATCGTGATAATGATATCTGCAGAAGAGCATTATTGAAAGCTAACTTCACTCTTTGTACCTTTTCAGCTGGCCATATTCGACGATCATCGGTGTCAGCCGGGTCAATTCAAAGTCATTAGCAAAAATGCCGAGTCATTTATTCGCTGTCAGACGTGTTACATGTGTCCACCTGGATACGGAGTTCACAAGGAATGCAGCGAAACAGCAGATACTGTATGCAGGAGGTGTCCAGAAGGTAATTAATTGAAGCCACTGCTTCGATTGTAGGGATTGCTCTACTTTGCTCCGTCCAAATTGTTGTCCTCTATCGCTGAGACAGTAAAAGGCTGGGACAATTGCGCCAGCCTATTACAGATTATCATTGCAGTCCGTGCACTACATGGAGGTACTGTACTGTTGGTGCAACAGATAATCTGTAATACGCCGGCGCAATTGTCCCAGCCTTTTACTGTCTCAGCGATAGAGGACAACAATTTGGACGGAGCAAAGTAGAGCAATCTCTACAATCGAAGCAGTGGCTTCAATTAATCAGATGCTGCTGTGTTTTCACTTTACTTTTACAGAAAAGTTATATCCTTTTCCCCTCTTACCGAATTCGTTGCAAAAGACAAAGCGTAGGTACAAATACGTTAATGTGTACGTTGCTTATACATACTCGCAAATGCGCATGTTTTATTATAGGCGAGTCTTCATTTATTTCTTTCACACAAAACAAACCAAAATGAAAATCAATAAATTAGGAATCGAATGTCGCATATGAATGACCTATAGTACTTTAGTACCTATAGTACTAAAGAAGGTGTGAAATCCTGCTTGGACAACTTAAAAATTGCAAAAGACGTTCGTCTCTGCACTTCTACCTTAAGTTTCCCTAAAACTATGATTTTTCCGTCAAATTTACAAACAATCAGCCTAAGTCGCCCACAACAGCTCTTATCGCATTTTATGATAGTTTTAGACAAATTGCATGTTATCATAGCTTATATAAATTTTCTATGCCAGTTGTCATGTATAGCTTATCTTTACAAAAAAGTTGGATAAAACGTGAAGATAAATTTGAGCTTTTGTCTTCGGCAAAACTTTTAATAACTTATACGGTGAATGATTTTCTTTACCATTTTTAGGGTCGTTTTCGGATTCATCTACCAGACGAGGCGAATGTAAACAATGTACCCCTTGTATGGATGAACACGACACGTTGCAGGAATGTACAGCTAATAGTGACAGAGTGTGTCGGAATCCATGCGATACAGGTAAGTGATTCTGCCTCTGTCTTATTTCTGAGAGATATTTCTTCTCTTTTGTTTATTTGGTTTGTAGTCTCCAAAGGACAAAACGTAGACCCATTTCACCAACGTTGCGTTTCTGATGCCAACGTAAGAAAACCGCTGTGTTGGGGGAAACGAGCGAGGCGCATATGCACATCGGATACGTATTGATAAAGTGACCATTTAATCGAAGTCGGGCAGTATCCTGGGTAAGCACTTTACTACACGTGTCCAGATGTAGTATGCAAAATATATGCAAGTCCTTCAAGTCTCCCTCCAATATTTTTGCGTTAACAAAACATGACGCCTCGTGAACTGGAGAATACACATGGAAGAAACTTCGCACTTTTGCAGGCCTGAAACTGGGTTGAGGAGAGGTTCTCATCAGTGGCGTAGCTACGAGGGTGGGGGTTTGCCCCTGGCTCTGAAAAATGAAAGATTTGGAAATTTGCCATCTGTGACACCAGATCATCAAGTGACACCGGTCAACTACAGTGCGGTTTTCCCAAGTCGAGGGTGTTTCGATACAATGTTTGCTATCACCGATACGGTCTACCACCACCCCAGTTTTTCTTTTGGTTTTTCTTTTCGTTCTTAATGATTACACATGCTTTTTGTGTTAGCCTACCAAAAATTTTCGCACGCTACGCGCGCTTTGCAATTTCACGATTCAGATTCAAAAGAACGCTATCAGTGCGCAACTCGGCTCTTAAATTATTAGTTATAGCTCTTTTTGTCCCCTTCTCCCCACCCCCTTCGACATAGGGGCTTTCGGAACTTGGGGTGTCTCGTATACCCTGGCCCCCTTGTCGGGAAATTTCTGTCGCCACCCATGGTCGGTTTACTTATGTTAGCTTTCAAAAGGGTCATTTCTGCAGTAAAACCCAAAATTTTCTGTACGCTTTGCCCACTCTTCCTCAGTTCCGATCCGTTACTTGTAGCTAGATAAAGTACAAACCCTTTCCACCTTTTCAAGAAACTTAGTAAGTAGAATATATGGATTTATTTAAATGTCGGGAATTTTTTCTCATTTCGCAAACCAAGTTAATGTTCTTTTGTGTTTGTCGTGCGGTACGGCTAATGACCCGAGGAGGGATGTACAATGCAAGTTACGCTCGATAGGGCCCAACTGCCCTGAAGATTGACCTATAAGCTTAAAATAAGTACAAATTCTTTTTAGCGTAGGCTTGCCCAAAAAATTGTTTCGCGCGCTTTGCAATTTTATAGCTTAGATTCCGAGAAAATATTAAATCAGCGCAAAACTATATTCCTCTAGTATATTGCAAATTTTATGCAATATATGTCCCGCATTGGCATGGTATAGTACACAGGTTTTCTTCTAATCCCCCAACCAGCTCCTTCGAACGCAGCGCCACTGTCGGGGCTTCGGGTCGCTTCCCCCCCCCCCCCCCCCCGTCTGGGAGTCTGCCCACGTCGGGCAAATCCTGGCGCTACCCATGATGGCTGGTTTTTGTTGCGTGTAAGCCGTATGTTTGTAACCTACATTGCAGAATGCAGAAAGTTCCCTAACGCAGTAATTCTCACACTTAAAAAAAATCGGAAAATTAAGGTGCTTGCCCCCCACCTCCTGGAAAAAGTCTAGCATCTTGGGTATGCACCGCAGTCATGTGTACAAAACGCTGTTGTGCAACAGTGACAGACATGGCTTAAAGTGATTCGGCACGGTCGTGTCCTCCTTTTGGGGACTCGGAACTGGTCACCATACCCCTTGCAGCGCCCAAGTTGCAACAATAAGCCACTTGCTTTTATCTACATGTCGTCTTTGAAAATTTGACATCCTATGTAAACCCAAGAGGAGGGGGTTGGGGATACAACCACCTATTCGGGAAGAATATTTGCTATTTTTTCAGGCCACGTGCGTTGCAGTTTTCGGCAAAATTGCTCATCTCCCACTGCAATTGAACATAGTCCTAAACACTTAGGTGTAAATCCTGGGGTTGGTCTTGACTTGTCAATAAATGGATTTTGCTCTTCTTTGGGGTGGCGTTATAATCGATGACAATAGGCCCTACTTGTAAATTTAAATGCTTTTGGAGACCATATAGATTTTGGAAACCGGGTTCTTCAGAGGTTCAATTGCGAGTACAAGTTAAAATTCTATACAGCCTAACTATGATTTGTGTTTATGAACTGATAAGGATAAAACGAATAGTAGCTGATAAACGTACGGTCAACGAACTACGGTTCCTATATAACCATTTGGTCCTTAACCTTAGCCTCAAATGGTCCCACAGGCTGCACTGGACATTCCCACTTGCAACGGACATGCGATTCTTATTAAGCCGTCGCTAAATGGTCATGATGTATGCCTGTTTCACACTTGGCTTGTCAAATAAATAATAATATGGTATTGCCTGTATCCGCGTCCCCTCAGTTTAAACGTAGCCTACTGTTAATTGTGACTTATCACGTAAGTGTTCAATGAATTCTGCATACACAATCTAACCCTTCTAACGCCTCCCAGCAAAGGCGCTTCATATTTCTTATTACATCTATGTATGGGACGTGAAGGTTAGGAAAGTTTATCTATCAATTAGTGTGCTGATTGTGCAAATAAAGCAGGTTACGGTACTCATTCACATTCAGTTTCGTGTTTTTTGAACTAAAATTAACATGGAAAGTGAAATATCCACGTCAATAAGTGTTGACGTCTTAACCTCTCACTGGAAAACGAGGAAGTACACATTAGTTCATCAAAAGAGAACAGTATTATATAAGCACGCAGAACGAACAAGCCTAGGTAAAGCATACTAAGAGGGAGCATGGAGATACTACGGTGTCGGGGTCTCACTCCCCCGACTCCCACTTTACGTTATTTCCTCCAACCTATGTTGCTTGAAATTAACGTCATGATGTTTTGTGGGGTAACACAGTGAACACTCTCCGTCACTTTCTGTCTAAACTTTTTCTGTCTAACCCCCCCCCCTCTTATTACGTCACTAGTCATACCAGGAAGCCTTCATTCTCGCCTCTGGTCTAAATTCTGCACAGTGGAAGCAGAATTTGAATATTGGTATAAAATCGGACATGGATAGGCCTACTAATGGCAGATTGGGTATGAATATTGGTGACGACTAATTAGATATGAGTACTGATGTTAACTTGGATTTGAATATTCATAAGGACTGGAATTTGACTTCACAGTAACATGATATTCATCCTTTTATATTTGTTTTAACAGGCAAATTTCTCAATGTCGAACATCGTCGATGTGAAAGTTGTTCCTTTTGTCATGAAAAAGCTAACGTCAACGTAACAAAGAACGCACAGTGCGAAAACCAGGGTCTCCCGCCTATGTGGACGTGTTGGCCCAATATAACTGTAGCCACTGACAGTGAAGAGACTGAAATTGTGGTCAATACAGGAGAAACGTATTCATATATTACTGCCACTGAGAAATCTAAAGGTAAGGCTTTATAATGTTCTTCTGTACATGGTTAATCACGTATGACAGTGTACATAACACAGCTCTTCGGTTCAAAGGGGAAATAGATAACGTTTTCCCATGCAGTTGCGTCATACAATTCCGTCAACTAACTATGGTTTAGGTGCAACAACAAAATTGCCTTCTTCAGTTGAGTACTTTATTCCTATGAAGAAATACTTGCTCTCGTCCCTAAGTCACCTACACCATGCGAGGTGTTTTCCCTTTCCTCAATTACACCACCAAAGAAAGGGTCTTGTGGAGATAAAAAAGCGTTTCATTGCACAATCTAGTTCCTTGAGTGAGATGCCAGCTTTATCACTTTGTACTGTACTTTGGATCTGACAGGTCAGTCTTTAAACAGTAAGATTGACTGCAGAGAGAGAGAGAGAGAAATGTGTGCGCAGGCTACACAACCATGAACAGGATGTGACGTAACTAAATTGTCTTGCCCTTGTCTTGTCTTGAGTCTAACGAGGACGGACCGTTAGGATACTGAGGGACTCTCGCGTCTTTCAGACCACGGCTTCTGTTTTAAGAGTGATGGTCACATTCGGGAAAATAGGGCAGAAATAGGAAAATTATTAACAAACGTGTCCTACACTGCGGAGTCGTCTATATTTGTTAACTGTGTGAGAAGAAACTTGTGTCAGCAATGAAAGGTTGTCCTCACAAGAATACGAGGGTTACTTCTGAATTCCAGTTTTTTTTTTGTAACTTTCGACATACATGGCTGACTGAGAAGCAGGACTTTTTCTGATTTCATAATAGTTTATAGTGATCCATTTTTAGGAAAACTAAAATTTTACATCGACAAAAGTGCACAAAAGAGGAGATGCAAATCTTGATGGGGGAAATCCCCCTTCATTTTTGAAAACCATCAAAGTGATGAAGGTGTCAGAACTGAAACTTAGGCAACTCCAAGCACAAAAACGTAGATAAGGATGACCGAGGTAAAAAGCTACAAATGAATGTCAAGGATATATTGAAAAACAGGCTTAGGACTGCGACTTGATTTTATTTTAATACGTAATGACGTAACATCACTGCATAAGCGTTACTGCCCTGAAGCAGTTGTTTGAACACTTGACAAGTTTCAATGGAAGAACAATAAATAAAGGTTTACTTCTCTTCTTTGTAAGCAACTAAATAAGTGTTTTAAATAATCGAGGATGTCTAGCTACGTTTAGCAAATAGAGTTGCAGCGTTTCAGTATTGGTAACAACTGAAAAGGAAAGTAAGATATAAAAAGGACTGGAGATCATGATTTGAGGAATTCAAGTCACCTTGATGACGTCAGTCTTAATTGAAAGTGATGGGTAGTGACGGGTTTTCAAGACGCCAGTTGAATACTGTGAGAGTATCTCTTTGAACTTACCGTGGAAGGATAGATCGTTCAGCGATAGCGTACACAGAGTAGAGAATGCTCAAGCAGGGAGAGAGGGCGCACTCACATTGTACCGTACAGAGCCGTACAGTTAGAATATAACTCTCGTACTGCATAGAGAACCTTTTCCTAATAGTGGTACTTTAGTACTTTACATACGCAAAAGGAGTAGCTATCTAAGGCCTTGGACAAAACTTGGTGATGGGATGACATATACTCAAGTAACAATAAAATCGCATGAAAGAAGAAGAAACGATACCACTCATCATCTCTGTCTCTCCTGCCCAGGTCACCGACAGATGTTTGTAATTCAGCTAGAGGAGTATGTGGATTTATATTTGATAAGACGATCAGAAGCATCAACATCGGTAACTACTTGGGGAGTCGATACAGAAGGACCGACATTGCCCTCTCATGACTCCACAGTGCAAGGAGCAACGAGCCAAACGCCAGTTCGGAATCATTTGGTTTTTTCAGACGAAACACAACAGACCAACTCAACGGAGAAATACTTTGAGTTTGTCCAGTCGCAGCAATACTGCAAACAGGGACTAGATGCTGTGGTATTTTGGGTAGTTTTCGCGACATTTGTGCTTCTTATTTGTCTAATAATTGCTATGGCAATCATCATTTATGGCTATCACAAGGAATCTCATAAAACAGACCTCAGTCAAATACAAAGTATGCGGTTTCCAGAAGAAAATACTGAGTACTTTCGTCAAGGCTTCTTGTATGGTAACGAAGATTGTACAATGCACAGCACAATGAGTTTGCTTCCTCCTCCTTATTCTTCTAACCCTGAACTCTATAGAGACAAATTTGACTACTGTAGTGGCACTTTCACCAAAGTGTAGCATTGAAAGCTGTCAAGGTAGTCAAAGGACCGGTAGATCCCAGAAGTCTAAAACAATGATATTGTCAGGGATGCAACACACGGACGTGGGCAGTTTCTCTTTTCGGAAAAAGATAGCACAACCTTTGTTTCGGACTCCGATGAATCAGACTAATGTGCATAGAGGTAAAACAGTAAGGAAGAAAACAAAATGGCGGAAATTTGCTGAATGCAGTGATATCATGTTAACAACCGTGATGGATTGAAACTTACGCTAGTTCAGAGTTATTGCCGGTCTTGCTCAGTGGCAACAAAGATCATGGGTTATATGGGTACATAATGCAATTATAAATACCTTTATAAAATACACTTAGAAACATTATTCTAATTGTGCTTTCAGATACACTTACGAAATTTAACACGCAAGACTCTCAAAAAACATATTTGCCAGAGTTAATTGTTGGGTTCTGTGCATAATTAACGAACCTAAGCAATAGGCTATGTAATCTGTACCCAAGTGGCCATAGACCCGAGACCAGGTGCATGCGCAGTGATAGCTTTGAAGATGGACTAGTGGCTTTTAATATCAGTTTGTTATTTTCCGTATACTACAAAGAGACAGCCAACATTATAGTACTACTGTTTGTAATGACCTAAAATGGAGGATGTCTACCTCAGTCAAGTGTAGCCTACTATATGTTAATTTGTGCCATTTATATTGTGTTGGTACATTTTGTATCAGATCATTTTCATCAATTTTATTCATGCTGTATTTGACGATTAAGTTCCACTGTCACATTAATACATGCACAAAGTGGTCTTTCATTATCTATAGAATGTAAAGTAAAACGAATTTATCCTATTAGAGTTATATATTCAAATTCAATACAACTTGGCGATGCCATATTTAAAAGATTTGCTTTTATTGAATTAAAGAACCAATTGGATACTTGAAAACATGATTAAATTTAAAATGAAAATTTTCCTTAACATTAAGTCTCTGATAAAACAACGATTACATTCTAGGGGTAGGATACACGACACTTTCTCGTACGTAACATTGCGTTGGAGTGAATACGATGTGTGGTTCGTTTTGCGCCCTTAGTGCGGTTAAGTAGGCCAGTTCGTAGTTGTTTTAGTTCCAGCGGGGTTTGTCACCTACGATGACGATTTCCGACCTAGAGGGTTTTCCATTTTGCGTTTATCAGAATGTGGGCTGTGCTTTATGATGAGGCCTTATAATGTCATTAATTGTAAGTGCTACACCAATCTTGCGTTAGGGTATCGCATGCACAATTTTTCATGGTCAATAGAAAGGGGGACATGTAGCGACCATAAAGGCTATAGGCTAGTGAGTCAACTAGTATGAAGGGTATGTTGCAATCTCCAAAATGAAAATATGGTGAAAAAATTAGGCATGATATTAAAGAGACGTGACTGGTAAATTCAAAGTTTTAGATGGGAAATTTTCTTTCATTTATACTATTTTATATTTAAGAAGAATTTATTGTTTCTCTAAGGGCATTTTCTTTATATTTATTTGCATTTTGATTTACTATTTTTGTGTTTTTCTACAAACGTGTTATGATTAGTATTGCCATACTTGCTAAACTGTGTCTCCTACTTTCAAATACCTTTGAATTTTACTAATCCCTTTTTTACTCTAATGAATCCCTTGTGCCGGTGATTCATTTTTTAAGACAATTTTCAGTAAGGGCCCCTTTCCCCCATACGATCCAGAAATATTACACTCTTCAATTTTTGCAAAGCTATGATTTCAGTTAGAGATGTTAATGATGAAACTATGGTAGTCCTCCTCTCCCTCCCACCACCCGCGCCTATGTACACGCTGCCCCTTAATATTTGAGCACCTGACAACGGGTCTGATTCAGCCCATCGCGTGGAATTCCTATCGTCTGGTCGCTTATTAACTTTTATACTCCTTTCATATACTATTATTGGCTTTAAAAAAATAACCAGGGTCGGCACCCGAAATGGCGCAAAAGTATAAAAGGCTGAAAGGCAGGGAGGGTAAGCCAAGCAGATCGTAAGTTTGTGAGCGGTGAAATTACACTTGTCTCGTGATCGTTGAAAAGTTATCTGCAAAGGGATAAATGACTGACGTGTGAGTGACGTCATTGATAAACTTCTGTATTCTCAGAATAATTTAGAAACCAAAATACGCAATATGATACAAGACAGTTTACTTCCATCTATTTATTCTAATTTAAAAAGCAATACAAGGACAGAGAATAAAATAAAGGGAAAGATCTTTAAAACGTCAGAGTGGAACTGTAGAAGGAAGTTTTCTTTAAAAGAAAACACGAAACAAGGAAATAGAACATTGCTCGACTAGGAATGAAGTCAACTCTACCTTAATATGCAACATATAAGATTACTGGACGTGACGTTATTGACAAGTATACTATAGGCCTACCGGAAACCGAATATACGAGGTCCTTCATATTTCAAAGGAAAATTCAGTCGCCCCAATTTGGATTATAGTGTAGTAGTCTACCCTATTTCATGAATGGCTCTTAAGAATCATGTAACAATGTTTTTTTCACTAAATTGTGAAATTTACCAAGAGTAACATCTTGGTTTACCTTGAATATGAAATATTTGAGTCCTGAAATGTCATGAAAGAACCTTGGAAGAGAAATGAGATCAAATTTTATGAGATTTAGCTATTGTTTCAAAATAAGTTGGGCGAATGCTTATGCCCTTTAAGGTAAACAATCATTCGTACTGTCACTATTAAACACACCAGTCATTACTGCCTATACAAGTGTCACTCTGTTTTGGTGTTTCACTGCCGAAATGGCGACTTCTTTGGAGGAATGAGTGGTGGGCGATGGTGGGATACGCATGCATCCCCCATTTCAAGAACGATATTTAACCTCCTTTTGCATGTTCCCCTCATGAAAATGTCAAAAAATGTACAGTTATTTTCCTTAAAATTTGCACAAAATGTCTCATCAAATTGCATCTTAAGGACCCCAAAAATATTCAAAATTTTCCCCAAGGAGAGGAGTAACACCCATTCCCCGTAGAGCTCTTCAGGGCGGCGATTCGAATAACCGTTCAGCCCTAGGCTACGAAACGCTTCGTAAGCCCATGATGTTTTTGCCTACGTATAAGACTGTGCGGCATATTCCTTGTTCAGTCAAGATTTGGGAAGCTGATGAGCTGAACAGAGTCCGTTCCGCGGGGTAATGATGTTTGAGCACCTTCACTTTCCTGGGGTATCGCCCTTCGTCGGCAGAGACCGTTTAAATGGTGACTTGACAAACAGTATCATGGAATTTTCAGCTTGTGCGACAGATCCAAATGTTTCAACGTATATTGAGAAATACTTTCAAAGAATGCGTATATTCTATTTTATAAAAATTATATGTATTGTTTGAGTTCTTAATAAAAGATAAACCAGGTCAATGATATAACGATGTCACTTTTTTATTACATGTCAGACGCGGATCCAGGGTTCTACAGATAACGAGCTGACTTTGTGAAGGTAAAGCCCAAACCTGTAAGCCTCAAAGGCACAAAGTCTCGATACGAAATGTGGGCCCAGGATCCCCCACTGGGACATTTTCAAATAAAACCAGTTGCTTTTTCCTACATTTGACAATCAATTTGGTGCACAAATTACGGTAATGTAGACTGTAGGGCCCGGTCATGATCTTAACCCCCCACCTCACCCTCTCTCACTCTCTATTTCACTCTCTCTTTCACCCATAAATACTTAAGCTGGAAGAACTGGTCGAGAAAATATTCTCCACAACACAACGCGTTTCATGTTTCGTTGCAAAAATCCAAAATATCCAATAAGAATGTAGACAATCCCAAGGTGAGTTAACTATCTGTAGGCTGTGGCGGTAGACTTTTTGGAGAATTTCTCCTCCTCGGTTTTGAAGGCCAACAAATCTCACCCCAAACAGTAAAAATTTAACCACTTAATTTTACGTCTTGATCCTCCTCTAATTTAAAAAAAAACACCTGTTTAGTGCATCTCCTAGACATGGCAAAATTATAGCTTGTACTGAGTTTAAATTGTTCAAAGCGATATAGATACACAAACTGTATACGTTGTCTGGGTACACTCCTGATTGAAACTTGTGTTAAGGTTCAAGGTCAAAAAGATGGTTTGATTTTAATAAACAACAAAAGATTTTGTAAGAAATCTGCTGGAATAACATAACATAACGGAACTCCTTAATAAAACAGGAATATTTTGAGTTATGAATAAGATATCGGTGTTGGGTTGAATGCTCGCAACAAAACATTTTTTCTTTCATTTACTTTCCTCTTAAAGAGGACCAAAAGTCTAAATTTCAAGAATATATATTTTAAAGGTTGGAAAATGAATTTCATTTAAACAACTCCCATTTTAATAGCTTACTCTGTTGCTGAAATATAAAATGGTAGTCGATTGCGAAATAATTTCTGATGTACTTCTTGTACAACTCACATTACCGGTCCTGCTTTTGTTTCCCTTTCAAATGAAGATGTTTATATAACTTCGAAACATTTGTTTCCTTGCGTAGAGAGAGCTCATCTAGCCAAGTCACCCTATAGTAGTAAGACTGTAATCACACTTTGGCACAAGGGTACAAAAAACAAAGAAAAACAAACCGGTAATTTGAGTAGTACAAGAATGACATCACAAATTATTGCGCAAGCTACCATGATTGAGTAAATGAGCTTCACCGTTTTGTATTCAGCTCAGGAATGTCTTGTGAAGATGGGAGTACCATTGTATGCATTTTTCAAGCTTTTTAACATACATTTTTGAAAATTTAGGCTGTTAGATACACTAGTATTTGTTACTGGAATATTTCTTACAGTCAGTCTTTGCCGTGAAGTCATTGTCGGAGTCAGATAATGCGTATAAAGTAATTGCTCTTGGGTGCGTTTACTGCATTCCAAGGACCATTTGCAAGTGGTATCATATTTGCCTTAAAACTATAGACAATTTTGTTTTATTTTTTGTTATCCAGGTGGGCATTACAGTGGTAGCTTGGTGCCACCTCTTGAGAACTTTCTCTTAACCTACATGAGTACAGAAGCACCAACCACGGTGCCAAAGAAAAAGACAACACCGCGGTCTGGCAACGATGACATTCACTCGTCGGTTATTGTCCCAAGTGCTGAAGGTCACTATCCCGCTACGACGATGTTTCGCCGTAGTGCTACTGGTACTACAGCATCTGTTTCCTCCGAAAATGATTCATATTCTCCGGCGGATCAGTTACCTAGTGACCATGTTGCAATTTACGGAGAGAATAAATATATGATGGGAAACGTCATTTTACAGGTCATTAGCTACTCGTTAGTGTTTGCTTTAACGGTAACCGTCATCATTCAACGTTACAAAATCAAAAGTCTTTCTGGAAAGAAACCGATGAAACCGATGGGTATAAATAGACAAATTTCTTACGAACAGGGCATCCCAAGAAACCGGGCTTGGCGTGAAGTGCCACTTAACCAAGAAAATGAAAATGCGTCAGAAGAATTGTTGGAGCTTCGTCAGACTCGGGAGACTGGACAATAGCCAGGAACCTCTCTCGATTAATTTGACAAGGGTAGCTCTGCATTTGTTATGTATTCACGTGTAACTTTTCTTTGGGATGAGGTAACCAAGCTATCGTGTATCTCTCCGAGCCACATTTGTTAATTTGGTTGCCCGTAACACTTATCTCCCGCCCACGAAATGGAACAATCTTTCATGTAAGTCACCACACTTTGAGTTAACTCAACTTCGCATCATCTTCGTCGCTTACAAAATATTCGTCAACAGCAATCACTTTGTTTACATATTTCCATCTGAAGTCAAATACGGTTTCGTAAATTTATCTCTAACCAGGTAAATCTTGGTTAAAAGAAAATAAAGCATTAATAGAAAGGGCATTTTTAGCTGACCTAATTAGACAGACATGGGCCTACTTCTTTTTAAATTTTTGCGTTTTCTAGTTTTTGTGAGATACTTAAATGAATTTAATTTTTTAATTTATAATCGCATTTCGGCCTTTTGGCTAAGATCATGTGAAGTATCTGTTCTTTTCAGCCAGTCTAGAATGAGACCACGCATGACAGACCCATGATGAAGAGGTCTGAAGGTCGAGAGGTTGGTCATCTTCAGCCTAAGTTGTCCCTATGGGACGTAGCTCCATTGGGGAGCAGAACTCATTCGGGAGTAAACGTTTGGTTTTCACCTTTCGGCTCTTCGCCAGAGAGTCGAGAGGACTTTGGGAAAAGTATGTTTGAATTTTATAATTGCATTCAATTTTATTTTGCTGTAGTATTATACTTCTAGCCCATTGACGAGTCAAAAACACTACATCGTACGGAATATCCCAAATAAGAGGCATGTACTACTGGGCAAACATTTTCTTGAAATTTGGTAAATCATAAATCTGGGCATTTTGCATGTTGGCCATCCACAATAAAATGTAATGGTTTGTTATGATACTAATGACAGTATTCGACAAAACATTGTAACGGAACACACAATGTTACTACTTTACTAGCTTCTGGGCCAGAATGATCAAATTCTTTTACGGTCAGGAGAAAATAAGTGACAATGACAAAATTGTGCCTTGCATCATTTGATCGATTGCATTCTTACGTCATCTTATGAGTTTTTGTGACAATATTAAAAAACGCTTCCGTCTCAAGACTGTGAAATTAAGCCTGAATGTGACAAATTTTGTAATTGTCTATTTACATATGTCAGAAGTACTCGTCTGTGAAATCTTTCATGTACGACGGCACGCTGATTTGTGGGTGTGTAGTTATGGATCTGCGCGTCACGGGCGGGCAGTCAGTGGCGTTAAGGGATAAAATTAAAACAGTTTGAAAGGGACCTAACCGTTTAAATTGCAAAAATAGATTACAGGTCTTGGAGATTGCAAATCAGTCTCACAAATTCCCAGCGTCACAGTGTGTTTTTGTTATGAAATACATGAAATGGTGAATTTTATTTATTTTTCAGATTGCCGACAAGTTTACTTTCTCATTTTGCCTTTCTTTTTTCGTATAAAGGCACCGTACCCCGTCCCACAAAATGATCTGAAAACACTTACTCATTGTAATGTACACTCCACTTACCTCACCTCATAAATAATGCGTAGGAAGTAAATGTTTTTCGAAGCTCATCTGAGCATTTCAATTCCAATAAAAATATTAGCAGGTTGGTGAGGTGAACGAAATTGATATCCCAAAGTTATGACGAAATTTACTATGCTTTAAAATACATGAATAAATTATTTCAAAATTTTACATTATATCTTAGCTATATGAAGATGAACGTAAGGTCACTTTGAGTTTTATTTTCCAATTTCTGTAAGTTGTTATATTTCTTATGGTACTTCCAAGTCTTCCACTAACAAAACAATCGAAAATTAGAAGTTGGTAATACCAAGCACGTTGCCACCGGGAGTGGGTAAGGAGAACGAGCCCGCCACAAACAGAGAAAAAGAATGCAAATGTGGGTATAAAGTTGAAAAGATTTGCACCATATGGCGCCCTCTCCTGTGCACCCCTTCCCCAGGATGGTGATTCTTCGTTGCTGATACCCCCACCCCAACCTGCACCCTCCCCAATTGGTTACGCAGGCTACGGGCCTGGTGAAAGCGTAAGGAGGGGATAATGATAATCAATTTTGTTTCTCTCTTGTACATATTATTTGTACATATATCGCCTCTAGCGTATGTATTATAAAGTGTATAAATTTCTAAACACAAAATCACGATATGTGCCTTCACTTGTTATCTGCAAAATACTAGGAATTGTATGATACAGTTTTAAAGTATTCACGAATCAATAATTCAATAAAATGAAATTGAATGAAGTTCTCGTGAAATGTTTTATTTATAGATTTATTGTTGAACGCCTCTTGTGTGAAAATATTCAAGAGGCATATTATAGTTAATTACTATAGTATGTGGCGGATCAAGAAGAGGTGCCTTGGGTGCACGTGCACTCTAAAACTTGTTTTTTAAATTGAAAATTGATCAATTGTGCCTTTAATATTCTACCACAGACATCTCACTGTTGCTCTCCTCGTCACGGTTTTCATATAGAAACTCATACACCATATTGAGGTTACCATTTTTTTTTATCTAAGTCCTTCAGATGGACGCCACTCTCCCACAATGGGTGAATGTAGTGCACCCCAAGCAAAAATCCTGCATCTGCCCCCACATAATGTGGGGCGTAGCCAGAATTTGGAGGTTTTTGTTTCGTTTCTGCCCATGACAGAATTTCCGGCCTCTTCTCGCTTGAAATAATCGATGGTCGCTGTGAAAAGGTCTGCACTGGACCGTATATAGCACGAACTCAGGAAGCGGCAAAGATATTTTGCATGGTTCATTTCGTAGCAGCAGCGTAGCCTATATATGTCTTGGAGTTAAGCTTGTACTTAAAGAGAAAATACAGTAACCCCAGTTTGAATCAATGTACTCTGGTATCCTAAATCATGAATAATTCTTTACAATCATGTAACAATACTTTTGTTGCGCTTGAAATTTTAAATTCAACAGAATAACTCCTTAAATGGTTTACCTTTAAGTGCTAATCACACTACAGCGATTTCAGATAGAATTACGGTCCGATTTTTGTAAGTTTTAGTTAAAATCTTTTCCGTCTCTGGTCGGAAGAGCCAAAAATTTGCCAACCTGTGTAAATACATGATTTTTATTAGAGGACTGCGAAAATGAAATGTAAACTAATTACTCCGTGACGTCACATCGACAGACAGCGTTGATCGGACACGCATACAAAGATCGGTTTGATTTTCGAACAAATATCGCTCTGTTGAGGGAAATAAGTTATATAATGATAGCAAAACAGTTTATTGTGAGACAAACTATGATAAGTTATCGATAAAGTGTGATCATCCTTAGAACAAAGTCTGAATAAAAACTATTAATCCGATTTAGAAAAATCCGGATCGGATTTCGGATTGAAAATCGCTGTAGTATGACCCACCCTTTAATATGCAATATTTATGACTAAAAAGTCATGAAACATATTTGTATAAGGGGAATCGAAGAGTACATTCGTAACTGTTAGATGGTGTTTTAAAGAAAGTTTTGGGTTAGTGCATTTTCTCTCAGAACCTGCCAACCTTTGTAAACGCCGGTTGGTGTCAAAAGTAAGCTATAAGGAATGATTTTACATATTACTATGACAACTTCCAACGTATTATAGAAAACCAATCGTCCTCCTGTTGGCGTTCTGATGAATTGGCGAATTAAAAACTTGGCATAGTGACGAATGCAATCTTCGCCCGAATCTGTTAATCTTTGCATTAAAAGTTGAAATGAAATTGTAATACATTTTTTGTTCTACAATTTAAAACAAATAAACGATTACTTGAGCACATAACCTCCAACTGAGAAAACATTCTTCATTGTGTGAAACGAAACTTACACAGATTCGTCACTGTGAAAAGCCTGGTTTTGCCGATTCGTCAGACGCCAAAAAGGGGACAAAAGAACAATTTGACGTTGATTTGACTAAGTAACGGTTTTGATATGATTCAGCCTCATTGTTTGCATGTTCTAAGTGAACTTGTTTCTCCTGAAACCATCAAACCGTAGCCGGTTACATTCCTACAATGTAGTTGACACATAGCATTTACAGTTCTATCTGTTAATGGTGAAATACCGTTATCATGCAGTAAAAGCTGACGTGTGCTATAATTTCTTCGCATGGACCTAACTTAAAACTTACAACTCGAAACTAAAATTTCAGTGACAAGATGAACAAGGAGCAAGATAAAGAAGCGTTACAAGACTTGAGAAACGAAGGTGGTAAGTGGGATTCGAACGCGTTACACTACAAGAATACGTACGCGATGCACACTGTAGCTGTCAGTATTGCGAGTCCATACCCTAACCGATTGCGCTGCGAGCCGAGCTGCCGGCGAACGATTTTAAATATTATTAGTACAGACCTTAT
>WURT03317313.1:14563-24563 GCA_009936505.3 Holothuria glaberrima | reverse complement strand
AACATTCAATCTTTCAACTCATGAAATTATTCATACTATTGCACTCATAAACATTCATTATTTGTATACTATTGCACGGTACATGGATATTTCGGGGGGAGGGTGCTATGTGAGGCAAATCTAAGGTGCAAAGTTGTAATCGTCGGCACAGCTTTGAACTGATTATATCTTTACAAAGTGTTGAATGATAACATGATTTGAAGTTTTAACTATTTACTGAATTTTCCATCGGTGGCATGCACGGCACTTCTACAAGGCTGGCACCTGTTGACACATCTTAGAGCTTACAGTTGCATCTAAGCTTCTAAAGCTTCTTCAGATTTTCGTTTTGTTTCGTTTCGTTTATTTGTTTTTCTACATCATCGAAATGTTCGGATACACAAAATAATGAATACAAATATAACACTGAAGTAGATGGAAGTAAAACTAAAAAAACCCCGAGGGGCTTGTCGAGAGTTTTACTCCCCATAACAACATAAACATGTTACCTTGACGACCTGAGTTACAAACACAAATAAGCATAAAGAGAAAAGAATTTAAGAGAAAAAAGGACAGAAAATTCATAAACTAAGTGGAAAAGTAATGACCAAGATTACAGAACCAGAACTAGCCCTCACAAACCCCACCCTTACCAACCCGTGCCCCCTCCCACCCATGAAAGCCCAAGGCTTCCCACAAACAAAATGCGTAGTGACAAAAACATGTAATGAATGCACTTGAACAGTACGATAAGTCAACCAAGAACTGAAGAAGTTATATCCTTACAATAAACCTTGCATATAAAATGGTGATGAAAACTACTGAAGTATTAGTACAAAGCTGTGTAGTACTGGGTGAAACCTCTCCGAAAAGAATTTATACTTGGCCTGTTAACTAATAAATCAGGTAATGAGTTCCACAGTTTTATAGCTTTGTAGCTTAGGGTCAACTGTGAAGATGAGGTATGGGTAACAGTAGCATGCAGGAGATTAGATAAACGAGTAAAATAGTTGTGGACTAAAGAATTTTTGGTGAATTCTGAATATGATTTCGGTAAAAGGCTGTGCATGAAACGACAGGTAGATAGGTGAATGAAGCAATGTCAAGGTTGATCATATCGAGCAGTTTCAAGAGATTAAGAGATTACTGGATTAAGAGACTTATACAACTCGCTGGTGTGATTACAGGGTCCGGATAAATAAATGTAGCGAACGACTCTCTTTTTCAAAAGAACCAGGTTGCGAAGGTAGGAGGTTTTTGTACATGACCAAACTGTAGAACAATATATTAAATGAGTTTACTCAAGAGAAAGGTAAATTGTACGGAGAATACCATTTGGCAACAAATGTCCTAATCTACCAATTACATTATTTTCATGCTTTAGAAGCAAGTTTAGATGCAAGAAGAAAAGTTAGATTTGATTTAAAGT
Organism: Holothuria glaberrima; assembly: GCA_009936505.3. Taxonomy (NCBI): domain Eukaryota; kingdom Metazoa; phylum Echinodermata; class Holothuroidea; order Aspidochirotida; family Holothuriidae; genus Holothuria; species Holothuria glaberrima. The sequence continues at coordinate 23,155 of WURT03317313.1, read as the reverse complement.
GAAAATGCAGTCACCCCAATTTGAATAAGTGTAACCAGGTATCCTATTTCACGAAAGGCTCTTGAGAATCTTGTTACAATATGTCTCACTGTGATGTGAAATTCATAGAGTAGCTCCATGGTTGCCTTTAATGTGCAATATTCATGTCCTAACATATCATGAATGATAGACCTGTAGACCTACTTGAAGTAAAATAAGAGGAGATTTATGAGATCTAACGACTGCCTATGACCTTTTAATTAAAAGTTACTTTACAACCTCACTGAGTCTAGCTAATAATTAAAGGTGAGTATTGGCTATTTTCAGTGTTGTAACGAGTCACCCTTTAGTCGAGTCACAAGTTAAGTCAAGGGTGGTCGAGTCACAAGTCAAGTCATTCGTCACGTTGCTCGAGTCAAGTCAAGTCAAGCACATTTTCAAGTCCAGACAAAAGGCAAGTCAAGTCAAGTCAAGTCAGACATTTTGGTCGAGTCAACTCGAGTCAGTCAATGCAAGTCACACTATTACATAATCATAGTAAATGGAAAACTGGTATATTCTTCTTTGGTGAGACCTGGAGACGACTGTCTCGTTTCTGCCTCTTCTGAAGTGTACCTGTCAGTGACTGCAATCTCTTTCTATGGTATGCCACAAGCATAGGCGGGATTACGGAGGGCGAAGGGGCATTCGTCCCACACACTTTTTTCCAGAGGTTAAAAATAATGAAAAAAAAAATAAATAAAAAAATTAGCCTAAAGAAGCGAGACCAAAAAAAGTTATAAGAGAATTATAATAGCCTATTAAGATGAAATTTTGCAATGTTTAAATGAAGGAAAACATTTATATCAAATATTATGAATATGCTATGAAGATTTTTCTCGACGCGGACCCCCAGAGAGAACTAACATATACCTGTGTACAGTTGAAATTTTGTCTGGTACCGCAAAATTTCTTTCAAACCATGGACGTCTTCTACGCCCTATTTTGACTTGAAGCTCTGAAATAAGGGTAACTGAAAGTACAAATGTACGCAATTAAATGCCCCATAGCCCTTGCAAACAAAATGTAAAACTGAACCTACCCATGTGTAGGGAGTAGCACTTTTAGGTAAGTTTTTCTGCATGCTACACGTAACCTTAATATTAATTAATATCTCATTAGTAATGCTGTGTGTCGGAAAACTTCGGTGACATTGAATCGTTTTTACTTCCTGTAGGACAATTTGAGTAAAGAACTATTTCCAGAAGCCTTGCTACCCCACCCGCAGTTCTATTTTCTCACCAACTACCACCATCCTAATCAAATGGACTGGTACTTACTATCTTAAATATGCAATTTAAAAAATCATTGGCATTTCAAATTACACCCAGGAAAAGCGAGATTTTCTGTACAAATCGTCCAGAATGACCGCAAAAGCCGACAAATTTAAGAAAATTTACTCGGGGACCCTTATCTTGAAAGAAGGAACCATAGAGCAAGACATAGGTTCAGACATCCTGCAATGAAAGAACACCTTGGGAAAGTAGGTGATTTTTTTCTGTAAGGAACAATACTCCATTTAAAAATAAAGAAAAACAAAAGGCTACGCAACTAAATGTCAGAAACAACGCTGTTAATTGGCGCACTTCGAGCGTTCCCGTTTTCAATATTGTTTTGGATTCGAAATTACTTTCTGTGGAACATCTCACTTGTTATGGCTTCGTCCAAACACTTCCATTTTTATTGTAACCGCCAGTGAATGATCTATAGTGGTACACGGCGGAGGAGAATTTTTCAACCAAAATTTTTATCACATAGACGTATTTATATAAATTTACCAAAGTTTGTTTAGATGCAAGATGTAAGGCACGGAAAGTGTCATTTCCGGGACCGTAATGTGGGACAGGCGCTAAGCTAAGAAGGGGAAGGAAAACGCCCCTCCTCCTTGAGGATACGTTCCTTATGTTTTCTATTATTTATACCCCTAAGAAGTCTACAAATGACAGTTTTTTCTGTGCACTTCACGCGCATCCACTCTAACTAGTACTAGATCTTCCTTTCTGAAAAAAAAAATTGTTCCGAAGCCCCGAAAAACGCTCAAACAATTCATTCTGCCTTCTCTTAGGCCGAATGTTAGTCATACAAAGTAACAATATAGGCCTAATCGAAAAATGTCGAACTGTGATTTTTGTGGTCTGTTAAGTAACCACCCAGTGTTATTTAAACGTGAAGCTAAAATGCATCATTTTAATGCCTACAATTTCGTAAACACCCCACAAGCATGGGCGTCGATTTTTTTGGGGGGGGGGGAGGAGGAAGAAACAGATTTTCCCTTTTCGTCTGGGAGCCTTAGTGGGTGAGTAAAAGAATGTACTCCCCGAGGAAGACCATGCATTCGTCCCATCAAATGTCTTGGTGTGCTCTTAAGTATCGCAGATTTTTCAATGAAAACCCAAATTTGTCAACTTTTCTTAATGAAAGCAAAAATATGAATTTTTTCAATAAAAGACCATTTTTTCGCCGCTCTTCGCGACCCTTATATTTTGATCTCGGTATCATTTCGGCAACCCATTGCATCTGTCGGGGCTTAGAATAGCTGACCCCCAGTCAGGGCGCTTGGCCCCAACGTCAGCAAATCCAAGCACCACCCCCTGGCTGAGCCTGCATGCAGTTTTTTCCTTTGGGCAATGAAATAGCCCCCAGCAAATATTTGGCACCATTTTGCATCTGGGCCCCCTCCTCTTAGATTCTTCACCAGGAGAGGAGAAAAGTTGTAGGCCAGATGTCCCCCGCTTCCAATATCAAATCTACGCCCCAGCTCCAGAGCTTTTGGGGTTCCCCCTGGGCTCCGCCAAGGGCCCTGAGGCGGGCCCCTAGATGTCACGCCATAAGGAGAAGCCCTTCGTGCTCCCGCGGAGCCATCGGAGCCGTCTGGCATTCTGCCAGGTTTCCCCCACTTTCAGACATCAAATCCCACACCTTGGCCACAGGAAGGGCTACATTGTTTTCAAAAACTTGACGTGCAATTTGTCAGGAGAAGCCTACCCTGCACATACCAAGGCACCACACGTAACTTGCAACAAACACACAAATGCTAAAAATACCCTACTTAAGCAAATAATGTTAAAGTATATTTGTTTTGAATATCAATTTGGAATAATTACACAGATCGGTGACCGTAATGGCCCATGCCTGGCATGCTGTGTACGGTCTGATTTGACATGCTTCCGCAGCAGTGAATGCGAATTCATCGAACTGCCTCGCGCGGCCCGTTTGTTGTCAAGTGACAACTCTATTAAGTGACAACTATACTATAGTTATGCTGGAAGCGCTGCATTATGACTACACACAGGCGTTGTGTGTTGCGACCGCGTCTACCTATAGGCTAGAATTGCGTACGTTTAAAACATCAGAATGGTGGTCAAAGGACTCAAGTCACAGCAGGAGACTAGAGTCGCAGCAGGAGACTCGAGTCATTTTCCCTGACTCGAGTCTTCAATTGCTATGCTCGAGGCCGAGTTAAGTCATTTTAGGTGGTGACTCGAGTCAAGTCAAGTCATTTAGGGTTCCAGACTCGAGTCGAGTCAAGTCATTTTGGCTGATGACCAAGTCAAGTCAAGTCAAATATGCGACTCGAGTCGACTCGAGTCCGAGTCAGTGACTTGACTTATTACAACACTTGCTATTTTATCTTTAGTCAGTGTTTATGGTGGTGTATTCAAGCGGTGTATCTTGTAGGGAGGAAGATGGTTTTATTCGTTCGGAAGCGAAACCCACATAAGACCCTTCCGTGGCAGGGGTCCATTTCATTATTTTTTCTCAAGTGGGCCAACTTTCATTTACCGTTTGTAAATCTCAGGGGTGGTAGGCTAGTTGTCCCCCTGTCCCCACAGGCTGCGGCCCTGATTACTGTCATTCATCTCTTCACGAAGCTGACCATTACCCCAGGACATTCAAATTAATTGAAAAAATTTGCTTCGCCAAGTTGGTTCCCTCCAGGGGTGGATCCAGGGTCTTTTTTGAGGGGATGGGGTCCTGCATGAAAAGGGCAAATCCCCCGATTTTGTTTCACATTTTATAGGTTGACCCATGTTGAATAAGAAAAAATAAACCAAGAAACCTCTCTCAAAACAAGAGGGAAATACATTCTCTTTCACTCCTTGCAGCCCTGTCTGTGACACTGGTTACCTATGCTTAGGGTGTCCTAGAAATGGGTTCTGTCTAGCTGCCTACACCTCAAACATGAAACCAAGCCCAAATAGTTTTTTACATCTTTTGAAGCTAACCGAAAGGTTTCGGTATTATGTTGAACGTATTCTGCAGAATCGTGGGAAACTTGAATGAGATGACCGTACTGATCTTATTCATGTACAATCTTCAGTCGGCCTGAAAAAGTACGCAATAATCTATGGGCCTGACATTGACGACAGGATAATATCGGTCATATTTCAAGGAGCCAAATGTAAGGAATATATCCTTTTATCCATGAAGTTTTGTTCCAATTTTATCTTTGGACTTTGAAATGATTGTATGTTTAGAAATTCTCTATGTAATCCTTTTTTCGGGCATGGCATAGTCGCCTTTCAAAAGGGTTAGTGCGCGATGCGCGCTGCCCTATTTCATACGATACTAGGGGCGCCACCATCAGTCGGCACGTACCACAGGCCTATCTAGAATTTTGTCAAAAATGTGACTCTCAGCTACACTTTTTACGATTAGTGCATACCCACACTTTTGGATATGGTAGTAGATTACGCTAAAACACGTGTAGCCAAACGTTTGACGTAAGCTTGCATTCACTTAGGAAGCAATGACAACCTTTAGATAGTACAAAATTATCTCAGAGACTCCTCAAAGTCGAGTTTTCCCAAAGAATACAGTGGCATTTAATGGCGTTTCCTCGGCTGTACAAGTTTAACTGAACTACCCGCAACTTTTTTAATTCAAACTGTTTTACAACTTTCCATTCGGAAGGATATTTGAACATTTGAAATACATAAGCCTGTTCGTAATAGAACCACACGATCATACCAGCAAAAAACCACCACATCTACAAAGGCTTATAGCTTACATTAACAATTGACAGAGCTCAAGAGTTTTTACTCAAAAAGGGGCTACCTATTTTCTTGGGTCACAGTACATCAGTGAAGCGGTCGCTTGACACCACGCCATGGTTATTCGAAGTGTGTGCATTATTGGATCAGGAGTGAGTGGACTGGCCGCCATAAAAAGCTGTCTTGAGGAAGGCCTAGAACCTACATGCTTTGACAAAAACGAAGATATTGGTAAGAACAATAAAGATTAGGGTTTGTAATACGATATAGAGTGTATGTCAAGAATATCCTCATATGTGATGCTTTGTGTCAGTGTCGACCATGTTGGTGTCGGATTGGGTGGTGATTGTGGCCTGAAAAGACTTATTTCAAAACTTAAAAAGACGTAAACCCGTTGCATAATTTTTTGTAGAGTTAATTCGTAATTCTTGCTTTAATTTTGTTCTTTGTTCTTTATTGAAGGGGGTGTTTGGATATTTCGAGATGAATCGAACCAAACTGAAAGTTCTTCATTTTATGACTGTCTGGTCACAAATTCCAGTCGTGAGATGATGTGTTACAGTGACTTTCCTTTTCCTAAAGATACACCTCCTTACATTCCTGGAAAAGACCTTTTAAAATATTATCAGGTGACTATGAAACTAACATTTGTTTTCTTGAAATTAAATATTTCTTTATTTTTAAAATTTTTCACGAACCCTATTTACCAAACCTAGATAACAATAAATTACTATAAAGGCAAATATTGTGTTTGTGGCACAGCACATTTTTATACTTCTGAAAACCAACATTTATCGACGTGGAATTAAAGATAAGTCAAGAAATAAGGTTTTTATTGAGAGAATTTAGATTATTTGTTGCTCCTGAATAATTTGTTGCCAAAACTTTCAAAATTTCAAATATTGCAGCAGAAGTGACTCTTGTCTTCTTAATATTTATTGGAGAAATAAAGTTGAATTGTTTAAGTATTATTGTACAGCTATTTTCACTGTATGCCATGTTGGTGCTCTGAAAACGCAGTATTTCCATTTAGGCTAAACAGTTAACAAAACAGGGGAGAGTTGAAAAGACTGATTTCTCGTCCTTCCAATTGTATGTGAATTGAGACGGAACGGAATAAAAACAGTAAGATTTGTGATGGGATCGACAAATCTCATGTAGGTATACTACACAGATAGGGGAAGATGTCCATCTCTAAGATACTGTTACATTGGACTGCTCATTGGCAAATCCGTTAGCCTGTTAGTGATGATCAAGTCCCACATGTCCAAGACTGGGCAGCTCTCCACGTTTCCGAGATTTTGCACCCTGAAAGAGTTCTTTGAGTTTGAGATTGCGTCAGTCTTGAAAATTATAGCCTTCATGTGTTTATTTCATTTGTCCTTTCATGACCAGACAATGAAAATCAACTGCAACAAATAATAAAAGTATAGCAAAATTATTGGGGCAAAAATTGATTTTCAGGGTAGCTCCTTAATTTTTCAGTGTTCTTTAGTCTATTGTTTTCAATGCGAGAAAAACCCACTTTATGTCACTAGGTGCCTTACATCATCACTTTATATAATGCAAACACATAGTTTACGTATGTGTGTTAAAAATGTACTTCTCGTGTAATACCATTGGCTAATAAATATGGTGTCAAATGTTTATTAGCTAAAGTAAAAAGTTAGGACGTTCAATTAAAACCAGACATTTTCTACAACGATTGTTTTAAAAAACATCTTTGCGTGGAGAACTTTCAGTCTTTGGAGGTTAAATATATAGAACGAAGATAGAATAAAGACGTGAATTGCACACGTGGCAGACTGTTCCTTCTCAAGAGCCTGTACATGTAACTTCGCATATAAGCGTACGTCCGGCATTTGAGTAATGGGTGGCGGGTATTTGAACAGGTTGTTTTACGTAGTAACAATGCTGGTAAAAGACAACTAGGATCTTTCAAGTAAGTCTCAAATATAGATCTATTATGATTTGGAACTCACTGCCCCAGAATTACAAGCTAAGTCCATCAGTTGCGTCTCTGAGGAAAGGTTTACTTAAATATTATATTTGTACTTATTAATGCTGTAGGTGAGGGACGGTAGGAGGGTGGGTCTGGGGTGGGGTAGGGGAGGGATTGTTTCTGTTGCTTTCTTTGTTTACAATTTTGATTACTCTCTCTGGGAGTGCTTTTGTTTTTCAAGCCCAAAAGGGTTTTTTAAGAGTTCTTCCATTCACAACACTGACTTCCCTAACTTATGTTGACTGTATATAATATGTCATTGTGTTTATATGTTGTTGTGATTAAACAAATAAATGAAATGAAGTGGCTTTCCTAGCGTGTAGGCGGAATGGGGGAGAGGGTGTTTATCCCAAAGAAGGAGCCTTATTATTCTTATCAAGCGAAAGAGGTTTGGGACCGTATATGGCGTCTGCCCTGTCCCAGATTTTCAAATTATGGAGTGCCACTGCCTGATGATGTTGAGAAAAGAAGCTTTATTACCGATCTTCACTCTTTATACTTACTTCCAGGACTATGCGGAACATTTTAAACTGAAACCATACATACAATTCAAGAGTGAAGTTAAACGTGTAGAACAGACAGAGGATTATGCTACTACTGGACGATGGAGGGTAACGGTCATTCAGAATGGGGTTGAATCAGTACATACTTTTGACGCAGTCATGCCTTGTACAGGTTACTTCAGCATGAGCAATAGACCAACATATCCAGGCCAAGAGGAATATGAAGGATTGATAATGCACAGTAACGAGTACAGGGGCAACAAAATGTTCAAGAACAAAACTGTGGTAGTGGTTGGTAAGTATAAAAATACATTAAACTTTAAAATGAAGGTGGTATGCCGTCTCATCGAAATCCAACAATATAGTGCATATTCCACCTTTTGGGTTAAGTCATAACTTTTACCTTTTCTAAACATGGATTTGAGGTCAATTTGTAAGAATTCTCGGTACCCAGGGGCGGTGGCAGGGTATTTTGATAGGGGGAAAAGCATGTGGGGTGGGAGATTGCTGTCCTCGGAAGGGGTCTAAGGGGAGGTGTGTACCCCTCCCCTTAGACCCCTTTGAAAATTTTTTGGTAATTTAGGGATACTTTGAAACAAAATGGTGCAGTCTTTGTGATATTTTTGGAGCTGATCGAATATGGCTGGAAAAAGTTCATAATTTAGTGAGTTCTAAGTTTTGGTTGGGTGAAAGAGTGCAGTCTTGGGGAGGGGTTTAAGAGGAGAGGGCACCCCTTTGAGAAACTTTTGTTACTTTAAGATTGCTAAGATGCAAAATGGGGATGTCTTTGGAATATTTTTGGAACTGACCACGTACCGTATGGCAGGAAGATGTTCATAATTTAGTGAATTCTAGTTTTTGGTTGGGTGGAAGAGAAGTCTTTGTTGTCTAAGAGAAGGTTATATTGTCAACAAACTTCTTGAAACCCCCTTTATGGATACTTTACTGCCTTCTATTCGGGGCAAGTTTTTACGCAAAAATACGTGTGTGGAGTTCGGCTATTACGAAAATTTTGCTTGCTTCATTTGTGCATTATAAAAGGGTATCTAAAGGCTGCAGACACCAGAACCAGGGC
>WURT03317313.1:0-12473 GCA_009936505.3 Holothuria glaberrima | reverse complement strand
ACAATATAATAAAAAGCAGTTTAAGGCGGCAAAAATGCCCATGGCAGAAAAAGTGCGGGGGCTAAAGCCCCCCCCCCCCATCACCGCGGTCCCTGATTATGACATTCAAACTTTTCAGTAAACGATGCAGTGGACTAGAGTATCGCTGAGATAAAGCAATATTTCAAACTTTTCATTTTTACTTAAACTCATGTCACTGAAAAGCATACGATGACCTAAAGGATACAACACGAATCCTAACTGTCTCATACTTTATGAAGTATCCCTCTCATTAACATCACAAGATATCAATATTCAATGATGTTTAGCATAATTTTTCAAAACAAATGATTGAATAGATGACAGGGAAGTTGATCAGTGTCTTTTTTAGAAGTAAGAATGTTTCCTTATTACTTTTCCTTAATTTGGTGCATATGTCTTCAGTGTAGATCGTACAAAAGTGTCATCATTTCCATTTTAAGAAATTGCGAAAAATGTTAACGACGGATTTATTTCTAGGGGTGAAGAGAAATAATACCCCAGATTTTAAACACCTACCACCCCTGGCCACTGCCCCAATGGGTTACAATCTTTGCTCAAAACGTGCTGAGAAAGTGTCCCCTCGAGATCCATAGTTAATAAAAAATTGACTTTATGAAACTTTTATATTTTGACCGGAATATCGCAAGGAGATATGACATCCCCAAACCAGGGAGTTGCTAGCACTCACTGTCTGAAAGTATTTATAGGAATAGCCCTAGAGTTCTAAATACAGTTGATAACTGTACTTTGAAACCATACAATTTCACTCTGGTTGGTCAACAATGACTTTTACAGTCAGTTCTGTTCCCAATCCTGCCAATTAAGCTCACACACAAAGTGCGTGACAGTATTGCCTCGAGCAATTTAAAATCAGTGCAGGTACTGTAGCTCTCTCATAGAGGTGTACATGAAAGGTTGTTTGGTTTAAACTGGAGGAGGGGCTAGAAGTTAGTTAAACTATACCTAGAGTCTAAAATTTCAAAAAATACATGTTACAAAGCTTGAAAAATGCATCCAAATGGTCCAGCTCTATCTTCACAGGACAATCCTGGCTGAAATATAAAATGATGAAGCTTATTTACTCAATTTATAAAAAGGTAGATTAATATAATAATTTGTGATGTCATTTTTGCACTAGTCAAATAACCGTCTTGGCTTTTGTTATTTCAAAAGCCACTGCACCTTGTGCCAAAATGTAATCACAGTCTTACTGTTATAGGGTAACTTGGCTAAAAAAGCCCTCTCCGTGCAACATAATATGCAAGTGGACAATAAGTGTTTCAAGGTCTTATAAGCATCTAAATTTCAAAAGGAAACAAAAGCAAGTAATGTGAGTTGTACAAGCAGTGGCGCCAGCACGGGGCATGGGGGCGCGTGCCCCCAATCGAAAACTTCTGAAAATTTTAAAATGATCGGAAAAGGCGTTTAAGCTATAGATTTCGGTAAGGGGTAGGGTGAGGTGAGTTTTCGACCGAGTGATGGATCTATTTTTATCGTTTTCTATTACAAATGTTTCTCAAACTATCAAACAAACAGAATTTTTGCAAATCCTTCGAAAACTATCAAAATTTTCGTGCACTTTGCGCGCTTCAAACCTTACCGCACTCTTGTTTTTATTATCAATATCTTCCGATAGCAACTCCCAGAGAGGCACAGCAGCAAAAGTCAAAAGCTGTTTACGAATTATTAGGTAAAAGACTGGCTTTTTGAGTGGCACGTATGTTTGTTTGGCAATTGAAAGTGTTTCGATGTAGATTCTAAATGCAGGGAATCTTAATTAACGAAAAATTTCGGCGCGCTTCGCGCGCATGCGTCACTGTTAGCTTTCCATCTCACGCCATTATGAAGGTAATAATACATGGTACCGGTACTATTCTGATCACATCAATTTCAAACAGAGATACATCTCCAAACATCTGTAGGGACCTTGCATCAATATGGTATCTTTCAGTCTAATTTGTAGCATGATGTGGAAGGATGGAAATTGAAAGTTCGAATTTGCCGAAATACGTTTTTCAGAAATTTTGACCGAGTGTTTTGCGCGCAGCCATTATCGGTATAGATGGTGATTGTTAATACACTTACGACGAAACAAAATCTAAAACGTGCTTGTTAGTCCTTCACCCTTTTTACACCTATTAGAGAGGTCTGTATATCACATTCCTGCACCTCTCCCTCCCGCCCATTCCCATTGCTGGACGCTGCTCTTCTGGATTTTCGCTCAAAATTAGTAAAAATACCATAGTTGTAAAGTGCTCAGCATCATACTCTATACTATCATTTTGATATCAAGTAGTAAGCATCCAGTGGCGTATTTAAGGCCATTGGGCCATGGGCTCCCTCACTGGTACCGGGTTTTTTTTAGTACCTAAAGTACGTAAATATATAAAAAATATTTACTTCAAAGGTAGAATATGTGGCACTAGATTGCATGTAAGGACGCCTAATTTTTCAAAAATTTTCAAAGGGAAGGACACCCCTCCCCCAGACTGGTGTAACACAACAAACGAACGAAAATCAGAGTTCACTAAATTATGGACATTTTCCAGTCATATATGATCAGCTCCAAAAATATCAAAAAGTGAGCGCTATTTTGCGTCTAATCAACCTTAAATTAACAAAAATTTCTCAAAGGGGAGGGGAAACCCCTCCCCAGGACGGTATCTTTATGTAGTGACCAAGGAAGGCTCCCCATTGCTGTACACAAGCGTAGGGTTACCACTTTACGCAAACATGGGAGTTTAACCGAGGTAGCATTACGACATCATCGGTGGTGTCCCCCCCCCCCCCCAACCACCAGTCTGACCGAGCCACTGTGTGCATGAAGGGCATCACATCGTATAGCGCAGTCGAATATTTCAAATTAAGTGAATAAATTTCAACATTTTATATCTCCGCAAAGGAGTAAGCTATTAAAATGGGAATTGGATGAATGAACTTACTTTTCCAACCTCTAAAATATATATTCTTGTAATTCTAGACTTTAGGTCCGCTTAAACTTATAAGGGAGAATTGTTACTGTCTGGGTGAGGTTTTAGAGCCTTTGAGTTCAACCTGATGACAACCTATGCGCAATGGTGTACACTAGCCCTTTTGCATTATTTGTCTTCCCTATAAAGAACTATGACGTACATTAGAAATCTAGGAGCCATAACACCATATAGCTTCTATGTATTCCGTTGAGAGTGCGAGGATTCTTATCCTCACAGTACTATGAAGGGTATTGCGTATAGTACACTCCAGACGTTATGTACTGAATGGTATACGTGGGTTAGGTAACAGCGGAAAAACTCAGCAAACACTGTCCATGTGACCGTATGGTCCGAAAATAAAAAATAGTTGATGATTATATGTGGGTACAGTATCGCTAATGCTTGATTGTGCCAGAATGATGATATTCGAATGGGATGATGCAACGTCATTACTTCCTGTGGGATTAGAATGGCACCTCGTGAACCAGACAGCAATGTGTCTTGGCCCATAGCCAGAGGTGGTGGGGTGAGGGTGGGGTGGTGGGGTGAGGGTGGGGTGGTGGGGTGAGGGTGGGGTGGGGGTGGGCGGGTGGGTACCGATGACCAGTGGACGCATCAGCCAATAGAGATCTGTTCCATTCAGGCTAACTCTTGAACATGAATGAACTTCGAAAGTTGCAAAATGCGGAACTTGTAAACTTATGAGAACTTCATTATTTAAAAATCTAAATGTAAATTTACGGAACACAACACCTTCACTCCAGATCTGCGTTCACATTTGTGAACACCTGCGAAAGCAGGATCTGGGTGGGGGTGACTTACATTTTGACAAAGAGTGGGTGTAGCAACCTAGAGAGTGTTCGAACTTTCCTTTTTCTTCACCAGGGGGAGTTCCCAAATTCCCCCCCCCCCCCCTTATTAGCGATTGATGAATTTATTTAAATGGTACGAATTCTATCTTTAGTTTCGTTCGAATGAAAAAAAGCACCCCTCCCTGTTAGACCACCATTGCCAGACTCCAGATTAATAAAAATTATTATATCTGTGGACGTTTGTTTCCACCTTTTAAATTTTTATTAATTTGTTGTTATGTAAATTTACGAGCATGGATTTATGTCTGGCTATTCCAGTATTCTATGCAGTTTCGGAAACTCTCGATAACGCTGTAACAAGATTGATGTTGTTTGCTTACCTTACCTTGTTACATGAAGGGTACCAGTACATTTGTTCCTTTTAATTATAGACAGTCTTTTCGCATTTTGTAGGAAATGCAGTTGAAAGTATGAACGGCTCTTAAACCACTTATTACAAAAGTGCTAGGCGTGAATGAAACATAGTAAAAAAGACAGGATAAAGGAAGCACAGTATTACCTGAAAGACTAATAACCTGCTAATCACTTGTAATCTTCTGCGGGTGGCGTAACTGTTGATAATATCGTTGAGCATTATAACAATTCTTTGAAGCGAACTCTTGACAAACATACTCCTGTCACTGCTAGGTCTAAAACCAATAGAACTCATTAACCTGGGTACACTTGGGACATTCATGTTGCCCGCCGCCCCCCTCATCGGAAGAAGGCCTATGTCAAAATGTCAAATGTACGTTGATCAAAGAAAAATCGTTAATAACTTAATCGATGAGGCAAAGAAAGATTATTCTAGATCGGAATATGAGAAAGCTGATACTTGAACAATTTTCAGGAAGGTCAATATCCTCCTTAACCGAGGTGCTTAAATTATTCCAGACCACGAGTCCACTCACGATCACTGTAATGACTTCGAGACATACTTTATCGAAAAGGTACACAAAATTTACCCAATTATTGCAAAAGATCTTGAGGAGGTTGGTAATACTGATCCAGAGCTTTTAAGCCCCTTTTCACGGATTTTATCTAGTGAGTGAAGAGGACATCCCACATCACCTCAAAAATGCACCTTCAAAGTCATGTCTTTCGTGATTTTGAAATTTTTACCCTCTCCCCTAAAGACTAGGAATAACTCAGACACATTTTATTCCGTAAAATTATTGTGTAGGGGAGAAAAAACTTGATGTTTACTTATAGCATGCTTTCTCCAGTTTTACTGTGTTCAACCGGAAACTGAAGATAGTATATGCATATGCCATCGGTACAGAAATCTATGAAAGGTGGTTTTTGCAATTCAAGTCCCAATTTGTGTTAATTGCAACTAACAAGCATATCTGCCAGTAGAACAGTAATCATTACGTCAATAACCAGACACAAAAGCGTTCTTGGGCATTCTGATGGTGGCCACAGCATATCATGTATATATGCCTAAAAAGATCAACATGACGACATCGGAAATTTTCCCGCAAAGCACGCAAAGACCACGTATGGTGCGTGTAATGACGTGCATTTAGCCGCTCCGAGTGACCCTTATTTCAGGACTTCAAGTCATAAAAATGTGGTGGGGAGCTAACTTCTATACGTTTGAAGAAAATTTAGTTAAAGTAACTAACAAAGTTTTCAATAACACTTGTCCCTTGTCTCCCCACCTTTTAACCCGCCACTGTATAAGTTAGTATCCCCTTTTGGGTGTGCGCAAAGCAAGCCGAGAATTTTTTTCTGGCATTGTAATGACAGTTGAATTAAATGTTTTCCTTCATTTACATTGCTAAATTCACCATAATACTGAAATTTTTTCCCTCTTATAGTCTCTCTTCCTTTCGTTCTTTTTTATTCATCGTTCTTTTTTATTCATAAGGTCTGGAAAAAAGTAGGGGCCAAGTGACCCTAGGCTCCCGTAATCCCACCTACAGACCTAGTATGGCTGTTAATAGCCAATTCCAGAAGGGAAATGCTGGCGCTTACTTGAAATATCAATATTTTTAACCAAGGGTCACACTTAAACTGTATCAGGACGAGTAGTCCCGATTACAATGTGCAGAAGCATGCCAACTGGCCACACCATTCACGGGTCTGACCTGATTGAAATGCTTTGTGTCGATAGTTGATGCCGTTTATTCTTTTGATAATGAGACTCCCTGTACGTTTTTGTGTGTTTCGTTTGTCATGTTGGAACTGAAAATAGTTAATTTCATTTATCTGTTTAGACTGTAGTGTTCTCAATTACCAAACGTGGGGAAAGATAGAAAACCTGTCCTGCATAGATTTAACCTTGAAATAATGAATAGAACAGCCAAAGTCCATTTCGGGGCCGAAAGCAATTCACCAATCTCCGATAATACATGCCGATTCTTACTCATTTTTATAACAAACAGACAATGTCAAACATAGCTTTGCAATTCAAAAGTAGAAAATGTGTGTTGAGAGTGTTGAGAGAATTGCTTCGGGATCTCGGAGGGGCCCAAGGCAAGACATGAATGGGGCAAGATCTACGAGTCAAACTGTATGGTTAAGTCGTTCAAGAGTTGAAAAGACGGATAAACGCGCTATTGCAGTTTTGTGAGTTTCCTCGCAGTTGCATATTTTTGGCTTGAAGTTTAAAAACACTTGTAGAAGCTACAATGATAACCGCATTACCCCATCGACGTCGCATTCATTGACACTTTTTTTCTCGCGATCTTATGTCTGCATTTAATTTGAGACACATTTTTGTCATTTCTTGAAAGTTCCTGGTAATCTTAACTGTAAAAGTTATTAAAAGTTGTTCTTAGATGACATATGGTAACATGGAACTAAAAATTACAACATGACAACTGGCACGTTAACTGACAGAGGATGTCATCCGGAGGCTAGAATTACCCATACGGTACTAATAAATTATACATGTCGTGACATAAAGTTATTAATTAAAAAGAAAACAGTCTATGTAAACGCTGATAATCTACGCTTTAATAGGCAAATAAAAAGTAAATTACGTCAATCGAATTACTACCGTCAGGTAATTTTCTTTATTAAACGTAGAGCACGTACGCGTTCGTAAGCACGTTTTCTGGTTTTCATAAAACCTTTATCGCAGTCTAGAACCGTATGGCGGAAATGATATTAATCACGGGAAATGCTAATTGAAGTTAATGGTTAAGAAGGCATTAACAGTTTTTTCTCAAACTGACTGGTATACAGATGGATTATGAACATATTTATGTAAACTTCACACTTGAAAAATCTCTCTCGCTGATGTAAGTATGCCGTATGATAATGCTTTGTGTGCGTGTGTGGGTGTTTGTGGACGAGTGGACTGTCTTCCGTTAGGTGGAGGTACAAGAGTGAATTAAGTGGTTGTATTATACACAGGCGCGGATGCAAAGGGGGATGGGTGCACACATCGTCGGCCGAAGGCGCGAAGTCACGGCGGGGGGTTTTGGGGGTCCTCCCCCAATAAAGACTGAATTCTAGATGCGCTTAGATGCGATTTCCCAGCAACTCGGAAGCACATTTTCCATATCAAGTTGCTCATTTGCTCAGGCAAGAAAAAAAAAAAAAAGAAAATCGTTGGTCATCGAAAAAAGGGGGCGTGCGCCGCGTGCGCCCCCACCTGTATCCGCGCCTGATATTACATTTATAATCCGAGTCAAAACATGTATTCGTAACATAAACTTCGATAAACTAGTTTTTACTTGTTTAATTTTCTTGTAGCATCCGGCTTCTTCGCAGTAGTTCCACATTTTACAGAATTTCATGGTCTAAGCCTCACGTTGTTTTAGTGAATAATTTTCTCATAAGAGCAGGCAACGTGGTCAGGTGGTTGCTGGGGAGCTTAATTGCAAATGAACTGGAGAACTGACCTCAATCCTCATTTCCCCTCGTGTACAACAATTTTTAAACACATTTGCTGTTGTCAAAGATGTTCCCTACATATTTAGAGCAGTTTGTTGAAGCTTTGATACATTAAGTGGCGTTGCTTGTCACAATGATTTAGCCACTTATCGAGCTGACTGTACCGATCGGTAATTGCATGCAGGCAAGGAATTCTAACAACAGGGGAGAATCAGGACTGTAAAGGAAGGGGGTAGCAAAGAAGAGGGGATACCAAAAAATTATTGTAGCCAGTGATGCCATCGGATGTTGGTAGTGTGGATAACCACCGGTGGGGGTGATATCTTAAGCCCACCAAAGACAGCGCTAGGAAATCGGTGTTACGTGTGCACATGCGCGGAAGTGTACACAATTTTTTCCGCTATTTAGGGGCAATTTTCACCTGGTTTTGAGATACAGAGACTTACAGAAAAGTCTTCACCAGTGAACAGTGAGTTCATGATGATGCTTCTACAGTTCTGCACCGTTAGGGAGCGGGAGGCTTTCCAAACAGCGAGAGGTCTAGGGGCCACCACAGTCCCCTGCTGAGGCCTGAAGAGTAACTTTTTGGTGGAGGCCGGCTAGGGAAGAAACCCTTGAAGCTCTGGGGTATATACTAAACGGGGATCAGGCCCGAAGCCAGACAAGGTACTGAAGGGGGCGAACTAGCTTCCGGGGGGGGGGCGAAATTTTTTTCAGGGGGCAGATGTGTATAAATGTCACTGGCAGTGACTGGCAACTTGAAAATTTCTAGGAATCGAAAGCATTTTCAGGGGGTTTCTCCCCCTTGGCCCCCAACAAAATACGTCTTGCCTTTTAGGATTATTTTAAGTTTCAGTCTATAATCTCTTGTACCATGCCAACGATATCGTTCATACGTGGTAAAAGTTTTACTTCGATCGTTTTCTAAATGGAGGGAACAGTGGTCCGCACCAGAGGGAGGGGAACGTCCCCGTACCCCCGCCTGGCTGTGGAGCCTAACTGCATGTAATTGCGGATTTAGTGAGTGAGTTCGATGTAGATAGTTGCCCATGACCGCCATTGTGGAATGAAATAAAAAGCGGTACCAGAGAAGTGGGGCGAAGGAAATAGAAACTGAACTTGATTGAACAGTTTCAACCATTAACTTGTTTCAATCTGTGAAAGCTACAGTGTGTCTGAATCAATAAGGTGAAAGGGATTATTGAGCTTAAATAAATCCATTGCCTTGTATTACCATGTTGAGGAAAACAATACAAATAGCAATGTTACTATGGTGCTCAGATGCCTCACTGTCGTAAAAAGCTTACAAAGAAGTAACACATAAATGCAGCAAATGTGCTCAATCATTGCATGAATCCAATCTCACTTCAATTTGTAATGACGCGTTACCATTAGAGGCGCCCTTCAGGTTCTATACCAAACGCTTCTGATCCCGTGGGGTTAAGGGACGCTCTAGCTCTGCGGTCCCTGGTGTAGTAACAAAACCATGGTAGAGAGGTCCGAGAGATAGAAGGGAGAAGTCCCCTGAGGTTTTCAGGATTTGAAAGCTTGTGATCGCAAGGGTGAATCTCTGAAGACAGGAGTCGATTGCTGGGCAATCCATATTTTTGATAAATAAAACAGATAAACCACTTGTTGATTTGGAAAGGATTGATTAAGCGGGTGGCAATAGGCAACACAAGATGCAATGTTACACAATGAAAGGTTATGTGAAACCAGTTATGCGCAATACATCGTATTGAATACTTGTTGTGTTTTAAGTTTGATGGAACAGTTAAAATTTGTCCCTTTTGGTGTAAACATGAAGTAAGAGAAAACTGACCACTCACCAAGTTAAAACTATATTACCGTGAATGCGTTTAGAAACGCCTTTGAAGCAAACAGTACACATGTAGATGACCACGCAGCTCATTTGTCATTTTATATTTTTGCCTTTCTGGATGATCCATCTCTGGTGCTATTTCATTAATTAACTATTGATGTATATTACAGTTGCACTATATTTCCTTTACAGGTGGTTCACATTCAGCTGGTGACATTTCAGTCGATACAAGCCTTACAGCCGATCAGGTAAATTAATTCTCGAGACCACCTAGCCTACGGTCTGAAAAGAATGAGATTCGATTTGTTTGCAAGACAACGGCATCCAAATTAAAAAAAAAAACCGGTTTGTAACCTATAGGGATCTTGCACCAAAAGCAAAAAGTCAAATTCAGTGGACGCGCTAGTTGTTCTAGAGGTCACTGCGCCACGCGCCACATTGCTTTAGTTATAGTACACACTTAGCGTCTGCGTATGTTGTCCTCCAGAACGTAGTTGCGTTAGTTGACTTTTACACGCGTGAAACCTTCCCATACAGAACACTTGGCGAGTGTGTTTCCTAAGTGTTTGCTCCTTACACCCATACCTATTTTCTGATTCTTTCATGTGTTTGTGCAGTGGATTAGGTAACTTTTGGTTGATAGTGCACTTCGACCGAAAACAATGGATATGTTTTCATTTCTGCCATTACTTATTAATATAATGTATTTCTCCAGACAGATGGAATTAAAGAAGTATACGTTGCTTAGAGCTGAAACTTGTCTGGTATAATTATGTTATGAGTGTCAGTGGAACTTTACTTTTCAGGTCATGTCGAAAGGTAACGTCAGCAACCAAACGTGGGCCTTAAGTTACAAAAGATTGAATCACCTTATCATAAAAGTAATTCTCAACCAGTAGAAGCAAAACAGAACGAGGAAAAATGAATGAAAGGGTTTCCTTTGACTTGGTGCATTTTCAACATATGATACTTACAGGGGACAATGAGTTGAAGTAGTGGGGACAGTTTGTCGGACCATTCATGTTTTCATTCAATGAGGGTGGTGGTGGGGAGGCTGCAGGGGATGTGAATCTAAGGCCCGTAGTCAAGGGGGCTAAGGGGCGTAGAGAGAGTTTTCAAGTTGCCATTGACTTAATACATTTTTCGCCCCCTCCCCCCAAGCCATTTCGCCCCCTTCAGTACCTTGTCCGGCTACGGGCCTGTTGAACCTTCGCTTTTATCTCCGGTTTGACTCTGCTTCAAGGTTATCAAACAGTGTAATTATGGATCACGTATCTTTTCATGTTGAATTTTACCCTATAAGTCCATTTTCATGGCTTGTATTTACAATTTACAAAAGTACGAATGTTTTAAGAAGTGGTCATTAGGGTCAATTTAGAAACAAGATACATACAACGTTTTCATCTTTTAAGTGAATTTAGAATTTGTATTTTATTAGCAAGGAGCTTATAGCCTACTTGGACCCGTTAGTAGCTCCATAATTTGAGCAAACATATGACCGTGCACTTGCAGGTGGTGATGCCGTGTACTAGGTCTCTTTGAGATGCTATTGAATAATAAAGGATGCTTAAATGCTATCTTGGTAGGAATTCGCAAATATGGAGGTAGTTTTACGCTAAAATTTGCGCTAAAAATTGGCCAGAGTGGGGAACTCTGTATGGAAGTGGAGAGGGAGGGTCGTCCAAACGTTCCAATACCCTTTTGGTCACTGACCGATGCTATTTGGCAAACAGTCAGTAAACTCGTTTGCGTGATTTCTCCCCTGGAGTTACCTTCACAATCATTCCCTTTGACCAACTCAATAATATTTGGTAACTTAATTAAATCTTGCAATATAATGATAACACGTCTTCTACAGGTTTACCTCAGTATGAGAAGCGGTACGTGGGTCATTACTAGAAATGGGCCATCTGGGTGGCCTCGAGATCTATACATGAATCGACGAATTAACTTCAAACTTCCAGAGTTTTATCGTAGAAACATGATGAAAAAGGAACTGCTTTCAAAAATGAACCTGGATAACCTAGGACTTCGATCTGAAAGAGAACTGTTTTGCTCCGAAGTGATGGTGAACGACCTCATTCAAAGTAGGATATTCTGTGGTAAAGTGAAAGCAAAGCCAGGTATTGACCGTTTCACGAAAACAGGTATCGTTTTCACAGACGGGACAGAAGTTAAAGCGGATGTTGTCATTTACGCCACAGGATACAAATTAAGGGCGCCCTACATGGACACATCTATTATTCAAGGTTAGTGTCATTTGGGGGTCTTATGCTGGTTTGTTTAGGCAGATTGTCTTAGGTAAGCTGATGGGCTAAGCAAGAAGGGTCCCTTGATTGTAGCCTCATGGTGCGTTTTTACGGTGGAAGTTCTCCCACGTGGGACCAACAAGGGTACTTTCCTGTGGCTAAATCTTTATGGGGCCCAAATGGGCATTACGTCCTTTCTCTGTTGGGCCAACTTAGTCAAGTGGGTTAATCTTAGCAGTCGTCGATTGCTTGGATGTAGGATTGGATGGAACGCCATAATATGCTGGGGGGGGGGGGGCAGGCCCGCATGGGTACATGTGGAAAGACTCTTTGACCACTGCAGGTCCATATGGTCCATGGGGACGGAATCGTATTGAGCAGCTTGAAAGATACATTTGCTGGTTTTCATAATTTAGGTAGAAAAGCAAAATATTCATCAAGCTTTAGGCAATATGGATGATATTTACATAGGATTCGTACATCATACCGACCCGCAAGGGATCACCTGTACGCACGTGAAGTAGATGGTAGTGACCTTAATCATTTCAAACGTTGGGTTATAGTCCGGGAGCCCAGAGGGGTTAGCTTACCTGGAAAGGTTACCAATTTTCGTGTTTATTACTGTGTCTGGCATTGGTTCAGAGTCAAGGAACTGGCCGTCTGCCGGGTTCCTGGTGTTGGGTGGGGAAATGGGGGTCACCGACATAAG
>WURT03317202.1:0-16380 GCA_009936505.3 Holothuria glaberrima | reverse complement strand
TTTTCTAAGTATTACTGACATGCAACAAATTCAGAGAATTTATTAAATTGAGGCGTGATTTTCTGAGTGGTGTTCCCCGAGTCGTGTTGTTGCGATTTGTGCAGGTGTGCTTTGGGATCTAGACATCAGTGATCATGCGTGGAAAAACTGGAAGCTGGGAAGCTCCTTCGGGGAAAGGTTGATATTTAAGTAAATCTTTGGCACCTGGAGGGAAGTTTAGCTCCTTTGAAAAATAGTATGAAATTTCTACTTTTTCTAGCCCTAGAACTAGTTGTAACGGTTTTTCAACAGTTAAGCCGCACTTTCTTTAAATCGGTAAGAAATTTTGAGATAAGAAACCAAATGTTAAAATTTTTGCAGTCCCATTGGCGTGGTCTGATCTTGTGTGTGTAAGGAAGACAGTATTGTACACATATTTGAGATTATGTTGCGTACTAGTAATTGGCATTTAGATGTGTAGTTGGGAACGGAAGTCTTTCAATATAAAGTCTTTGTCATAAGGGCGGTCTGACCATAATAGGTGTTTGGGCAGTGTTCTTTGGGCTGGCCGATTGGGACAAAAATCGATGACCAATGCGTATTGAACCGACATTTGTAACAGGTGTCCTTGTATGTTTTCAACCCATTCCGTTCTTTTGTGTAACTACACAGGTTCAAACTGAGGGGAGTTTTGGTACGTAACAATTTTGCAACTCATATTAATTTTGGAATGGGTTATCTTGTTGTTTGTTCAGTTAAACGATTACATTATAGATATAGTGAAACATAAATTCATTTTGGTACAGACAATGTGTAGATTTCGCATATTTTAACCACTGCCTGATTTTCAAATATATTCGCCTGAAATGGCTATGAGATTTGAATTTATTTAATCAACAAAAGCCATTAAAGTCTGAAGCTTGATTTAAAGCAAAACATAAAGTGAGAAAGTGTTTTTCTTACAAGAATAAAATTGCATTAGAATATTAATTTTGACGAAGAGACAAATTTTTTAATGGGAGTTGTAGTAGGGAGGTGCTACTTTGTTACAAAGTAACACCTTCCTGGTTGTAGGTATGAAAAACTGGAGTTATTTCTGGTTTGACTCGAACTCAATTAACTCCATTTTGAGAAAATTCACTTTATTTGTGATGGAAGAAAAATTCATTATATTCTAAGAGGATCGGTCTCTTTGGATATTATTTGACTGGCAAATGACGATAAGAAATTACGGCAGAATTAGATGGAAAATAATTGCATTAAAATGTTTGAACAGACGTGAAATTAAGAGGTTTATTTTAGAAACAAACCCACAAATACACGTCCTATTAATGAATAAATTATATGAAAGATTTTGAGGACAAGGGAATATATGCAATCTTGGTTCTTTCTTGGTTGAAAAATGTCAACTTAGAATAAAATGATTGTTTTGTCTGTTTATGTTATTATCGTTTGTAAATTATTTATATATTTTTTTGTGTCGTGGAATCCAATTTAGTTTTTAGTTTAAACTTTCAAGACCCTGTGACATTGATTATTCAAATGTATGGAATGCATTATTCTGAAACATTTTGTTTCGTGGATCTAACTGTTGTGCCTGCGGGAAAAGGGATTTATGTCAAAGAAAAATACAAAAAAAATTGAATTCTAAACAGAACATTCTAATAGGGCTTCAAAGCCTTCAATGAGGTAAAATTAAATAAACGTTCCAAATGACTTCACTGCCAAGATTCACGGTAACATAAATTACAATGTTTTCAGTTAAAAAAATTCTACTAATTTAGTAAAATGGATGATTTATTACACTTATTGCTCAAAATAAGTGCCGTCTTTAAAACTCATTTAAGTTTATTGTAGCAATATTTTTATTTAAAGTTCTTACCTTTTTTATTTTCCACGTCACAGTTTGTGAAATTACACTTCTTGCTCAAAATAAGTGGCGTCTTTGAAACTCATTTTAATGCTTAAAGTTTATTATAAAAATGTTTTTAAAGTTGTTACTTTTTTTCATTTTCCACGTCACATGTTGTGATAAGAAGATAGCTTTTGTTTTGTTTTTTCCTCAGGAAACCAATGATTTCCGAGAAATAAGGGCCCGTTTGGCTCAGAATTTCGAGCTAATTTCATGGAAGATAAGCAACTGGAAAAGTCTTCTTCTGGCTCACACCTTGTGTCTGGTTTTTCGGAAGAAATTATTCCTCACGAAAGTAAATCAAATTCTTTCAAATCGGAACATAGGGGGCGATTAATGAAGCTTGAGGATAGCCTAATCACACCTGCTGATCATCACTTAATTAATGCTGTAGAAATTAACAACAACGAATCAGAGAGAGGGGGAATACCTAGCAAATCGGGCAACGTATTGATTAATCAAAAATCGCTACCACCTAATGACAATATTAATTTGGAATTATTATCTGAAGTAAAATTAGAAAGTAATTCGTCTGATAATCATATTACGAAGAGTGACCAAGTTGGTAGGCATTCAACTTATTCAGAACACGGTTCTCTGTTTACGAGTCAAGAAGTCGACGGCTATCTGCAACAGGTTTACTCGTCTAATTCGTCAAAAGGTTACCCTGATTATTATCACCTGCAAGGAGATTCACAAACAGAAGGTTACATGTATACCCCAAGTATGTCCTTACCCCCGACCCCAGGGGGTACCATAAGTCAGCAAAGTTACGAGAGCGCGTCGTTCCTGCATTCTGGGTCGAATCCTGTCTACGTGCCCACCACAAGGGCCACTCTCAGTATGTCACACTCCCACCCGCAATATTTGCAACATAGTTCATCACCAGGACTCCAAAGCCAACAACCGATGCAGGTAACATCTCACGCAGCTGCGGCCGTCTGGAGCCCCCAAGGCGACCCGTCTTTCACTGGTGGATCAATGGGTCATCCTTCAATGTCACAGCGCTTCTCTTTTCCATCGAGTCCCCCAATAAGCACTGCCGGTGGGGCATTGTCAGCCAGACATCCAGGAACATCATCTGGGACCCCAAACGGACTCAGTTACCCATCCTACATGAACCCAGAATTTGCATCCTGGTCCTCTTTCGATGGGTCCATGACACTTCCCCCACACATGACTGGAAGGGGCGCAGTGCTGACTCGGCGACCCAGCTCAGGTGAGTCACTGACATATTTCACATTATTAGTTATATAGTTAATTGTTTTAAAGTATAATGGGGTCGTTAGCATTATCGGCACCCCATCTTTTTTTGAAACATAGGCTTTATGGCGTCCCAATTTTTCCCCTTTACCCCCTCCCCCACCCTCTACTCCCTTCACTGTTACACTGTGTTGATGATACGTTTCCTTCCACATTACTTCGAGATAACTGATTGAATGTTTGAAAAGGAATGATACCCCAATTTGGACCACAATGTCCTAATTCATGAATGACTTTTAAGTAACTCACATGAAAATACGATTTTGCTAAATTGTTAAATATATGCAGAAGAATTTCATTGGAGACATCATGAAAGACAACTGAAAGAGGATTAAGATGAGATTTGTAAAATTGTGTCGATGTTTCAATAGAAATTTGAGGCGACTGCTTTTCCTTTAAATATTTCACATCAAATAGATAAAACAAAATAAAATAAAAATTAATTCGGAAAAGACAATGCCGTTGTCCTGAAAAATTGCTTATTTCATGTATTTCGAAAGAAACATAAACTAGTTTTGACAAACCAGTATCACATTTGTGGGATTTGGGGAATGTAAACCAAAAAATAACAAAACACCTTTATACCAATAAAATGAAAATATAGTATCTCCTTGTATGTTGTATCAAATTTTAGCTGCTTGATTGGCTGTAAAATGAGAGGCTTCCTTTGAGCTTCAATCAAATCTCCGTCGTTGTAAGCTCATTATGTTCCAACATTATTAAAGCAAAATCAGTCTGAGACTTATTAAAATGTACACTTTGTGATGAGTGACATACATTTGTACTTAGATAACAGAGTTGTAAGTGATCTATTTATGAAAAAGTTAAAACCAAATGAAGCATGAAACGCGCTATTTATAAGACCATGAAACTATTCCGAAGTAGTACTTCCATCCTAAGACGTTTTTTTTCTACTTGTGTAGAAAAGTTGTTAATAACTTTTCCCCAAAAGACAACTCATAGCCTAGCCAAGAAAATATTTTTAGCTCAGCGACTGACAAAGTAAATATAAAAGCAAACCCGACATTTACTTTAGAATGGATCTCGAAAATTTCATTAATGGAATTATGTTTTTACAACTGCAATTTGTGCTCAAAAGTGAGAACAGACAGTCTGAGCTTAGGACTTCTGTTCTTTCAGCCAGTCTAGAGGCTGAGTCATACGTGCATGACAGACCGTTATATGCAAGTTTTGCAACTTTTTACTTTGCTTGATGCACGTTTTCGATGAGTAACTCAGTCACGAGAGAAGCCTGCGTAGCGGCTTCTTTGGCTTACACCACACCAGTTTACCGCCTTTTGAGATGAGCTGAACGAAAAATGTCATCTGCTACGCGGGCTATTACTTCTCACCTTTGTCTTGGGATGTGGGACTTGAACAAGCTTAGAACACTCAGTGAAGATTGTTTCGAAGCCGATTTTGTGGGCTAAAGTCAATGTACCTATATACGTCAACTTGCAGAATATATCATGCGTAGCAACCCCGCCTAAAAATAATGTACTGTATCAATATAATCCACCCCGGCCGGAAAAGAATTAGTACGGAAGTTACAATGTATGACGTACCTAACATTTCTGTACAGGTAATTGAATTCATGGCAAAATTTGAATAACAATAGGCTCCTACCTTTTTGTAATCAGACCAAAGAAGTTAAAGTAACTTTAATTTCTATGAATCAGACGCTCTTTATAAGTCATGTTAAGTTTTAGCTGTCGTGGTAACATCATCAATAGCAACAAATTCTTTATGGTCGCGATACATAATGTTGCGCAGTACATAATGTTGCGCACCCCTAAAAATAACACATAAACCCATCACATACACATTTTAATGGAGAATTTCAAAGAGCTTAACATAGTGTTTCATTTTCAGTCACGTGAAACAAATTCAGAATAAATGTAGCAAAACAATGACCTTTGTCATGAACTTCTCAAGCGTTTCTCTACATGTGCTTAAAAATGGGCATGGCAAAACCTTCGAGAAGTTTAGTCCAGATTCTGGGGGCTTTAAGCGACAAATGTGGGAGCCATTTGCTATAGAATCACAATTATTCTCGTCGTAGAGTCAGTTTGTCATATCTAGTGACACTGGGGAGTTGTCAATAGTTCATTATCGAAGTATTTCATTTCAGTGCGCAACATTACGTCACTCTCTGGATTCAAAGTCTCATGAAGGTACCCTTAACAAACCGGCCAATATTTCACTAATTTTTTGCTTATCAGGAGAAATCGGTTGAGCAGGTTATAGAAAAGAGTTGTCAAAATCAAGTTGCATAGCAGATTTCATTTAATTTGCTGTTTTGACTCTGCAACACGGAATTTACTCACTAAGTGCGCAACATCCCAACCCACCATGCTACCCCTTTAAAAAAATTTCTTACATTTAAGGGCAAGTGTTATCGCCCAAACTTAAATTAATAAAACGGTTTGCATTAAATGTTGTGTAACCCCTTCCTTCCTTTCCCTCCTCTGAAAAATTTGTTTTACCCCTTAATTTGAGAAATTTTACATTGAATAAGTCCCTTGAATTTTTATATTATAATCAGGCACGTACAGTAGCCAGTCAAGGTATTGAGGGTCCGAAATGGCTCCCGGGGGGCGAAACATTTTTCAGGTGGCCAAATGTGTAAAACTGTATTAAGTCAATGGCAACTTGAAACTTCTTTAGTGGGGCGAAAAAATTCAGGGGGGCTTTGCTCCTCTTGCCCCCCGCCCCTTGGCTACGGGCTTGTTTATAATATAAAATTGCATCATTTTGGAAATTGTGCTAGAAAAATTCTAGACAGGACAAAAAAATGTCAATATCCTAAATCACTCAATATTTATTTTACCACGTCCAGCTTAAGGTTTCAAAGGCTTGCATATGTCTGCACTTTAAACATTATCACATTTATGACAGACAGTTCACATATCTCTGTGAAATACACTTGAAGATAATTACAGGTACACGGTAATGACCCAGTACGAGTGCAAGTATTATCTATAGTTGCTAGTATGATTGCTAGTATATATTTATTTTCACAAGTACCAGTTCACGTCTTTTTCAGTAAAAATGGCATTAGCAGCAATTGCTTACTCTCAAAATCTGCAAGTTTGATAGAAGGGCTATAGGGTGCAAAACTGCAAATCCCATCTTATGATTTCGAGAAAAGATTTCGATAAGAAACTTACGAGAGGTACCAAACCTGTATGTTTGTATGGTAGTTTAGTGTGAATAAATGGGCATTTCTCCCAGGACATCGGGTTTATTGCTTAGGCAGGAAGACCGAACTCTGTCCTCGCCTTAACATAAATTCTGAAGAGTATAACCTAACCATTGTTAGGCGTTAAACCTTCCATTCACGAAGTTCATCCCCCGACGACCCAGTTTATGTTTAGCTGTATATTGAACCGCACGTGACAATAATACTTTGGTACACTATACAGAGTATAGCTTACTTTGCAGACTACGTCTGAAAGATTTGATTCAAAGTAAGGGGTGAGTAAAATATTATTGAAGGTGCTTTTATTACAAGTATGTATAGCAAAGTATAAGAACAACAGAAATAATGTAAAATATGTGAAAATTTAGGCTTATACCTTTAAAAGCAGGCTATTTTTTGAACTGTAACCGAAATTATAGTCCAGCTTTCGACTATTTAACGTGATAAACGGAATGAAATTGTTAGATAGATTTGTTGAAGGATTTATCAAGGATAAAGCAACAATTTTCATAGGAAAAGTAGTTAATTTTGGAATAAATAGCGCTCATGACTTATCTATAGTCGGTGTTGTCTCGCCAGCATTGGATTACACAGGGAAATTGAAAATGTTAATTATTGGGATTGATCGTGTGTAGTTCTGGTATTGTAGTGGTTAACATGATGTATGCAACCTTCATATTTCTCTGTGATAGCTTCTCCTTGTATACGAGGTTATCTCAAACGAGTCGATCTCGTTTTTAAAAAAGAGATAAGATTGCGGAGCGTAGAACACATCGCACTGGCTACGTTGCAGGCCTACCCCTATAGTTGTCACCAATGGAAAAATATGGCTCATTATCTTGTTCCATCTGTAGGGGTAGTGCACACAAATCTGATAACAGTCGCCAGCTACTGAAAAATCTCGCTCTGTTCTTTTGAGCTTGATAACGATAAAACCGGTAGCATTACTATTCACATTGTTGTTTTCATTCTAAAGATTTTACAAATCGATTCGACTTTAAAACAGTCCCCGAAACTGACATTAAATCACATTTGCAATAAGCTGAAATGTGTTTTCTATTTTTTTCAATGCCTTTACCGGCAATGAAGATATCATTTGGTAACTGATGTTACCGATTGCCTTTACTGCAAATATCTGTATAGGTCTATGGCTTCAGATTAGATGACACTTGACAGCCTTATGATATTCGAATAATACCGGCAAATCATCTGGGCTTGTGATCGGCGCTAAACCTTACTTCAAGACATACAGTACTGTTACATGTGTGATCACATCTGTGGTGCTGATGGAAAACAAATATCAAACTATACAAGTTTATTACTTTATTTATTTGACTTTTGCATAACTCATCTTGAAGATACATACACACGTACACACACACATGCACAACTATTTATATAATATCAAAGTAATAATTTATTTCAATCTTGGAAGAGAGTTTGTCGTAAAGATGTCGGATCTCTTGTTTTATCGTGAGTTTTGGACCACTACAATAGCCTGCCTAAAATACGTTAGGCAAATAATTTTGGAGCTTGGGTGATGACTAGAGAGGCTAGAAGGCTATCACACAATCCTTTTAAGCTACCATCCTCTCCCGGTGCGTGTTATGGCAGATAAAATAAAGTTTTCGGTATTCTTCTTGTTATTGCTGGAGCGTTCGAAAACTTAACAGTAGACCTCATGGGCGGCGATCCTGGGGAGAGTTGACAGGGGGATATGTCCCCCAATATTTCAAAAATCGCTCATTGACTTTGATTTTTCACACAGTGGTGCCACGCTCCTCCCCCCCCCCAATACTGAGAACAAATTACGACCATGTTGGACCTGACCTTCTTTCGCCTACAAACAGGCACGTAGCCGAACTTCTTATTGTTTGATGGGCCCATCTAAATATTTGTCACGATTTAAAGTACGGTATCTGTTTCATAACCCTCAATACTTCTTGTAATACCCGGATATTGGAAATCATTGCTGGCGATTTACATGTGCAGATCAATGAAAATTGAGATGTACAATAGTGTAGTCTCTATCACCATAATAGTATACCCACCAGAATGTTGTCTTGGACAATAAAACTTACGTATAGGTCTTGGCCTTTTCTGGAAGGGTGCCAAAAACTATTCCTAATCTGAAGGAGGGGCTAGAAGAAGTAAACTCAATTCGGGAGAATATTAACTTTCTGAGAAGGAAAATTGGATCTTTAAAAGATGAAGAGGATTTAGGGTTACTATATATATCCCTGTACCGCTACTATCCCTCTTTCATCCCTGACATACCGTACGCTGTGAAGGAGTGGCACTCTTCTCTGGCCTACACCCCATGCACAAAATTGCTTCCCCCATTAACATAATGATTACGCTCCCCTACGCAATGGCCACATCCCCATACTCACAGTGGCTACTGTACCTTTTTTCTCTACAGGGGACCACAAAGTTTGCAACAGAACAAAAATTGCATCTATTAAATTCTGATCAATACATATATACTCAATTTAATCAATTCGTAGGTAGGCTGCTTTTTACTCCTTGATATAAACGTCATGGCGGGTGGATTCACAGAATAAAATAAACCAAGGGGCAGGGTTACTACGTCATTGATCCGATAACTCGACTTGTCTGAGATTTCGTTATTTACTTACAATGTCATCCTTTAAGTTAATGGCTCATAAATATCACTTAATTTAGAAAAAAAGTTAAGTCTTTGTTATATGTAACTAGAATCTAACAGCAAACGATCTCTCAAGTGAGATTGATTGGCGGCATAGACATCAATTCTTACAGACCCATTTCTAGTGCTAATTCTTTTCTATATTAAGAGAAACGTGGGTTGTTTTATACCGTCTAAAAGTAGATGTAAGCTCCCGTGTGGGTGAAACTTTAACTAGTAGCGTGGTAATAGTTAACTTGTGTAAAAAAGTTTTGTTTGACGTAACAAAGTGCAAACCACAGTGTACATTTCGGTTACCGTTTTGATTTGGCCTACAAAATCCCTTGCTAATCCCACACTTAATCCAACGTGCAAAGAGATGCGCTGGTTTACTGTCATAAACTACAAAGGTCTTATTGACATTAGCCAATGAGGGTCGATTCACTTTACAAACGGCTCGGCTTGTTTTTTACTAGCTAGAATTATACACACAATGTTGGGCTTGCACAAACACTACAGTTGGTTAATTTTGAAACTAGGGTTAAAAACCCCAGGTACCCACTACAAAGGTTACTGAGGGGGTCTTATAAACTGTTCCGAGGTAATAATACCAATATTGACTGAAGTTAGCGTTTACTGTAGACAATAGCTTCAATGCAAATATTACTTTATTTGGAATAAATCTTTACTTGCCTTAATATACTGCCGTGCGGTGCAACTTGTACGGTACTGTGTATGTTCGTTAGTAATTTAACAGAGATATCCCTTTTCGGAATGCTGAGCCGTAAAACCTCATCTAAGTGACTAACTATCTAACTAACCCTTTGCGGAATGTTGCTCATCAAATGCACCTGACAGGCCCGTAGTCAAGGGGGCTGAAGCTCCCCTAAATTTTTTCGCCCCCCCCCCCCGAGAGGTTTTAATTTGCTGTTGACTTAATACATTTTTACACATTTTGCCCCTTGAAAAAAATTTCGCCCCTTAAGCCATTTCACCCCCTTCAGTACCTTGTCTGGCTACAGTCTTGGCACCTTATCAAAGAACAAATGTGCGAAAGTAAAGGATGAATTATCTCTGAAAATGCTTGTTTGAAATGAGTTATGATCTGAAACGCGAAAACTTCTGTAGTGGGGCTGTTTTCTAAAAAAAAACCACATTAAGTTTATGAGATGGCGCTCGGTTAGCTCTTTTCATTGCGTGCGGGGCAAGGAACGGCACATTTTTGTCTCTTTGGCTTATAGGTTGCGGCTTTTTATAGCTTAGAACCGCAAGGTACAAAACAATAGGATCCAACTTAAAGCCAAATCTTCTCCATTCAATCAAAACGAATGCTCACATTATTAAAGATTTACATGAAGTGTGTAAGTCACAGGGTGCGTAGAAACAAAGGCAATCCTATCAAACTAAGTTGAAATCAACTTATTACAAGCCCCAATATGTTGCACTGTTGAAATCTAAGTGTCCTTCAGCTGATAAAGCCACGTAGTTCTGCACGTAGTCAGGAGCTGAAGACAGCCACGCGATCTAGGAATGAGTTCATGGCTTTTCAAATCATCCGTAGATAGTATGAAGTTGTAACGTTATTTTGATTGTTAGAACTTTGACCATTTTATTATTTAGGAGGCGGTACAGAGTATCATTTGCGATGTTTGATTTAAGAGATCTCTAATGATAGTTATCCCTAGTCTTCATTTTTTATGGGTGAATGCAATAGGCACTCTATAAGTACAGTACACCCTTACAGTTCAGGCGCACATGCTGCTGCTATGGTAGTAAATATATCGGTTTAGCGGTGATAAGCTGATGTGAAGTAATACTAGACGTAAATTCAAACAAATTATCGTTACTATTATCATTTTTATGTAAAAATATTATTAGTGCATAATTTGTGAGATAGCCTACCGGCGTTGTAAATTCATATCACCATTATATTGATTTCATTCTACCTATGTAAACTCAGGGGCTGAATGTTAGAACAAGAAAGATCATCATGTTGGGGGTTAGATATACACAGCAAATGAAAAAGAACTTTGGCTATTTTTAAAGGGAAAATGCAGTCACACCAATCAGAATTAGTGAGCCCCGTCACTCTAGTTCATGAATGGTCTATTTTGATCATGTGACAATATTTTTGTTAGTGAATTACGAAATTCAAGGAGAATTTCTCCTTGTTTTACCTATTGTTTGTAATAGTTATGTTCAAAACGTCTTCAGATGTGCTTGTAATGCAATAAGGGGAGATTTGCAAGAGTTTCCTGATTTTGGGGCGACTGCTTATTGCCTTTAAGTACGGATCAGCGATAAGAGACAACTGAAATTTGTCTACCAAGAGATAATTGACCTCGATTGATTTCTATTGTTGTAGATCCAACAAAAGACAATGTGTAGTGTAAAATATATTTCATACTGCTTCCATCTCTCGATTAAAGTGACTCATCCGTTCACCATTCCTTTCACCATCAAAACTCTACCCTGTCACCGTCCTTTCCAAAACCGAAATCTCTTCGCCGATCGTGCCTTTTCTCGTAAAAGGTGTCCAAGACCCACGAAGCAGAGCATCTCGCCTATAAATTGTCTTAATAGCCCCTCAATTAGGGATGCTTAATGCCTACAATGTCAGGCATGTTACCTCACTGCACCGCTAAATTGACAGCTCTCCGTTGTTTCTAAGGGTAGCGTCGCTGACGAACCCGTGTCGCCGTGGCCCGGACTCTCTCGTTGATTTGTGACTGTAGGGCACAAGTCTCGCTGGCATCGTAAATTTGCTGTCAGTTTAAAGCGTTTTAGTAAACGACCCCGATTGAGTTCAACTATTTAGTTTATTTGAAACTTGTACTAATGTGGTTCTTCAACACAATTTTTCTGTTTGGTCCTATGTATTGGCGTTAAGGGGGATCAGTTTCATCGAAACCGTAACCATATACGAAGCAACATTCATTAAATTAGGTAAAAAATATTTGCAAAAATGTTGAAAACAGTGGAAATGAGCTCTTCTCGAAAAGCTGTAAAGCTTGATAAAATAAATTCCTTACTCAACAGTGGACGTAGTGAAGGGGGGGGGGGGGAGAATGGAATTCCAACCCCTATAAAAGTCTCGCACCCCTACAGCCCCCATTAAAAAGTCAAGACGGAGAAAATAAGCACGCTTCTTGATTTAAAGCCAATGGAATGGTGGAGACCACCTTGAGCCTCATGCAAAAGTTTTTGACTACGACACCCTTACCGTACTGATCTAGTAGGAATAAAGTCTTTCAGGAATTTTTACCTTATACTTAAGTTTTTTTTTTATACTTAAGAAATTTTAAATGAACATTTCTTTCTTTATGTGGTGATTACTATAATTGTAGGTAGGGGAGGGTGGTTCCCACCGGGAGCCCTCCTGCTGCGCTTAATGTTCCCATAAAGATGTGTCCCCCTCCCCGGGACAGCTGAAAATGTCTTCATTGCATTTACATAGTCAGTAGCGTCAGTAGAGTAGTGTGCATGCTAAAGGGTAGGTTTTGTACCCCCCCCCCACTACTGTACCTCTCCTTAAAGATAAAAATAAATCACATATCATTCTGCCTTCAACTTTCTTTGCAACTGAAAATGACCATGTTGGTGATGTACTCACTCGATTGGTTTGTAAAAACTGAATCTCGTTAAAAAGAAACCCATAGTTTGTTTACAACCGGGCATTCTGGTCAAGAGGGTATTATAAATCTTCAATGGTAACCTTGGTATGTACCCGCCGAGTTTTGCGAAGAACTCCGTGGCACTAATGAAACGATATGACACAAGGCAGACGAGCTTGTTGTAGTGAAGACAAAACAAACGGGAAAGGGTGCATCGGATGACTGGGGGGGGGGGGTTTAAACGAGGAAGGGTGTAGAGGAGAAGGGGATGAATTGGTAGTGAAAGGATAAAACTTACGGTCTGTTTTCCAGTTCAAGAGGGGTTACTTCAAGTAACGCAACTATGGAATGCTTAGAAATTGAAAGCTTAAAGTTTCAGTTTTCATGTCATCAGATAGCTATATTGTTGATTAGTTCAACAGATACTAGAGAAGGATGAATGGTATAGGGTACCGCTATGCTTATTTTTTGTCTGTGAACACTGAACAGAGATGTGGCCGAGATCTTTATCAGTGTTGCATATTTTCAACTAGTTGTGGAATTTAATTTTTGTTCCCCCCTCCCCCCCCCGTGGGGTTTCTCTCAGGAAGGTGACGGAAAAGTAGCGTAAAAAAACAGAAAGCCCTATTTCCACAACCAAAAACTGCTTTAACGTTATCTAAGAACTCGAGAAAAAACAGTTACATTAGTCTGTATGCAGATATACCCGTAACTATTATACACTGTTCCTCGTTTCATCCACCCCAGTTGATCGTTGAGGCAGTTTTCGATTGGCTATCATTAAACTTTTTACAGCCTACCTAAACCCTCGTTTCGACGTAGAATTACTCCTTTATGATTTCTGTTTTTCATGATTCGCTTTGTCTCCCAGTTGAACTGTACCTTCCCATTACTCGTTCTATGTGAAGTCTGGTTATGAGAGCCTATACTCTAGACATGATCCGAAATGACTACATTATAATGTTGTAAAAATTTTAACAAGGGTTTAGTGTGTAAACAAACTACCGAACGACTGTAATATTTCACTGTCGTGGCAGCTCGACTACTGTGTTTGATGAGCACTGGTCTTTTTCGGTTTAGAAACGTAGTTCGGTTAGGCGTGCCGTCCATACAAAACACTTAAAGGGAAAATGCACTCACCCCAACTTTAAATTCGGATACCGGGCATACTAAATTCCGTTGGCATATTGGTTTCTATTAATCGTGTAACAATCGTAGGGCTAATTGAGTATTAAATTTATGCACAACCCCTTATTTTGGGGGTGATGCGCAACAGTGTGTCGTGAAATGACAGTAAGACAGGGGAACCAGAGACTGGAGTTTTTATGTTTCAAGGTAAAATTAGTTCGACATGCAAACGCCCTAAACAAATAAAACTTTCTGAACATGACATGGAGATGAGGTCATTGCAATTCTTGTATTGCAGGTAGTTTTAGCCTTCCATGGAAAATGTATTGGGTTTCATGAGGAGGCTACAAGAAGGGTTCAAACTGTAGACAAAGTGGTTAACTTTGGAAGGGTACTTAAATAACGCACCTACTTTTTGGTATAAGCGATGGGGGCACTTGTCTGAGAAAGGGGTGCATTTAAAATTCTTGGAAAGTGCAAGGGCACTTGCCCCAGACGCCATTTGTATAAACTCCTCAATGGTAGAGGATACCATTCTTCACCATTCGTACCTACGCTTTAGGGAGGCGACAGAGAATAGGCTGGAAGTCCTCCTACTCCTGCAGCCTATTTATCAAATTATAATAATGATGCAAGCGTACACAATCACCTCTGCAGATTTCCTTGCAGTACTGTGGCCTATGGTACCATTTCTGATATTCTGTTCTCGTTGCGTTCTCTCTGGAATATACTGTACTTCGAGTCTTGAGATGTTTTCATCCCACCCCCACGCAGCTGAAGCGGACCCGAGGCTTCGTTTTTGGCGGGACACGTTATGCCAGTACGGCAGTACCACCCATGGCGAGGCTGACGCCAAAGATCCCGATCGCGCATGGGGCACAAATCTTGGGTTTTCATGGAAGATCTTGTAGAAAATTTTATCAACTATAGATAAAATTGAAGCAAGTTTACTGCATTTATAATAGCTACATATAAAAATATGTCGTTCAATAAACTACTGCTGAAAACTGTTTATAGTTAGGGTGGGGCTTGGGTTTGGGCGCACGTTTAAAAAGGAGAGGCTTCCTCCCTCGTAGGCACTCCTGCCTCGCAGTGATGTGTCTACCAATATTTTAACAGAGAAGGGACGAACTATTTATACGGAATATTACATTGTTTCTTCAGCTAGATTAACTTTATGACGTAATGTTTTTTTTTTTGTAAATTATATCCAAAATGGTTTTTCCCTGTCCGTGTTTCATAAACATCCTGGCCACTCACGAAGTAGGTGAATATAGGCTTAATTCTGAACCATGGCACTCTCTTCATAAATGTACTTTTTTGCTTTCTCTCTTTAATAGTTCTTTACCTCTCTTCGTGTACACGAGACTTGAAAGAGAATACATATACACGCGTTCTTCTATGGGACATATATTTCAAAAGCACATGAATCACGTACCTTGTTTTGTTTTACTTGAATGAAATTATTTTCCTGTTAAACTAGGGGAGTCAATTTTTGCTAGCAGCGATGCGACGATGTGATTCCTACAATTAATTGAAATTCAATAACTACCAATAGTGTTTTGTTGCTTTATGCTGGTACTTGCTACGACATAGCTTCCCGTTAGATTCGTCTCCATTAATGCGCGAGCTTGCCCTTCAGTTTCAGAGGTTTCGTGTCTCGAGGCTGGAGAATAATAAGCCTTCGTGTTTGTTCTGATTGAGATGTACCATGCACCCCAGTACCATTTAAAGTTCGCCCGCACCAAAATATATATCACTCATTTTTATAACCAATGATTGAAATGAAATAAACAAAAGAAACGTGCAAAAGAACAGGATTTAATTAACAAAGGAATGAAAGATAAGGAAGGGGGTACCCGTAGGAGCACTAAGCCGCCGTGATTCGCGAAGTCGCTTTGAGGTAGAGCGTACCTTGTCTTCCCGACATTTGATAGAAATAGTACAGCAGCAGCACTTCACCTACAGCACTTCCTTCTGTAGATGTCTTTGCAAAATAGGGGTAGTTACATCTCCGATATATATTATCCAAAGCAAGCCTGCCGTGGAGGCAAGGTTCGAAATGCCTTTTCTATTGGACAACCGAGGGGGGGGGGGGGCTGCGAACGACCCCATCTTTTGGTTGGGTATATAGAAATTCTAAAAGTCATTTAGCTGAACAAATTTAGCCTAAACAAAGAAGTATTAAATTTATGTTATGTTATGTATGGAACTATTCTCAGGTGTATTTAATGTTTTTTTCACCGATATAGTATCTTATACAGTGGGAAAATTTGATAGTAAACTGCCCCCTTTCTCACGTGATGTTGGGCCATTCCTCCCCTTTGGTATCTGGAAGTTCTGTTTGACCGTGTGCATCGCGGGTCATTTCTTTTTAGATTGACTTGACGCTACTGTTCCTACTATATGTATAGGGGGGGGGTTCGTGTGACGTCACGCTATTGGGATTGCCCGGTACTGAAGGGCAAATCACACGCGCAGTAAGCGTATTTACAGCTTTGACTCAACGGACGTTTGCCCCTCAAAATCAAAGAGACGTACGATCGCATGAGGTAGGTGAAACATATATAGGGGAAGTTATGTTCATTAAAATATGTAGCACAGAAACATAAATGGAACTGGTCTTACTATCATG
>WURT03317091.1:0-24566 GCA_009936505.3 Holothuria glaberrima | reverse complement strand
TATATATATTATTTCGAAAGGAACTTTTTGGTTGGATAAAGAGGAACTCAATGTCAGCATTCTGGTGATTCTTTCGTTCAATTTCTGCACTCCAGATTGTTCCCTCTATATATTAGCTTCTGTAATTACCAGCGTTCCTACCAAAGATAGACTAGCAGTGCATTCATGGGTCCACATTACTTTCTTAATCTTTATAATTGAAATTTAGTTTTTTTACGAATACAATATGGGTGATTGAATTTTGAAAACCTATAAACAATTTATACATGGCCGGCGTCTTTCTTAACTTTAAGTTAAGTTTCTAATTCGGAAGACATGGACTTGATAGTTTACGTCTGTTGCACAGGTTGCGGGCCTTTCACGATTGTTCCTCGCTTACACTTAGTGCACGTGCATGGAAGTTCGTATGCACCCTTCACTGGTAGCCTATCTATGAATTATTAAAATTATTGCATTTCAAAGGTGGTAACTCCATGGTAAATAGATGTTGTAGCTGAATCTGTCACTGAAGAGAAAATTTGGCTGTATGCTGGCAGTTTTATTCGTCAGAGTCGGTGGTCAGACGAATTCAGCTGCATTAATTTTTCAAACTTAGTAATGATTTCTTTTTTGTACCAAAAAGTTCTATGCCGTACTGAATAGTACTATAAGCAGTAGCAAGTGCAATCGGGGATGCATGTGTCCCCACAAAAACGCTGTTTCCCTCATGAAAAGTTTGAATATACATTTTCCTCTCGCCAGTTTGTTAGCCTGGGAGCAAACTAGTAAAAAAGTCTTTCTTTCAAATGATTGTACAGAGCACGGTATGCTTCGAATTAAGGCTCAAAGTTGAATAGTGCAAGCCCCCCCCCCCCCTCCCTACACAGACACGCATAGCCTAACCTTTGTAAAATTTGGAAATTTCATCTTTAATGGCTAAGTTGTTCTTGTCGCTCTTGTTTGCCCATTTCGTCGGCAGACAATCCTTGTACAGTACAAAACATGTTTTCTCCATTAGGGGTCAGATGCCCCGAAACTTTCTTTCTGCTCTCAATGACCCACAGACCCCATGTTTTCCCACTCAAAACCTGTCTTGATTTGCACACTTTGGACTTTGTGCAAACTGGCAAATCAGGTCCTTTGTGGGAAACATTAAACCAGCACTAAATTCAGTACACATTGTGTATGTTACAACAAGTAATTATGTTCAGCTACTTTGTTAAAGTTCCGTCCAACCCCCACCACTCCTTTCACCGCTATCCAGTCCAACACCCTCGACTTTTGAAGGACGACATTAGAAAAATGCCCCTGGAAAGGCCCACGCCCCTCCAGTCCCCTCCCCTTTTCCATGAGAAAAAGCTAGCTACGTCACTGCCTTTAAGTACAATTACACGATGTTACTCTTGAATTCACTGGTTTTCCATCTTTTAAAAAAATTGGTGTAGGTGATTTTATTCATTCTTCTTTAATTGATCCCTTTGTTTCTCCATTCTCCCTCGGTTGATTCTTTTGTTTCTTCACGCTTTCTTAGTTGATGTTTCCATTCTTCTTTTTGAAATATGGCTTGGTTGAAGAGTGTACTCCTTGAATTCTACAAATTTTCAGATAAAATCCCTGGGCAATCACCTAAAATTTTTTTTGTGAACTGAATTACTTGTTAGGTGGGTCTTTCACCTATGGTGCCGAGTGGGTTCAAATTGGTGTCATTAAGGGTCGTTCTTTGTCCGGTTCTGGTCTTGCCTGCTTATTCTGCAAACGATCAAAGTCTATTTCACACATGAACAAAAACGGGAAAGGGCAAGTCATGTATATTGCTTGTATGTGGTATAATTATTGTGTATTGCCTCAAATAAGTCGCATGTTGCATATCTGATTGACAAGATGTATGTCATGTAGGGTAACTTTACCCCAAACAAACGGGGTAATTGAACAGGTTCTCAACACTTGCCTGTGCATACAGACCGCCCCCCCAAAAAAAGAGTCATTAAGAAGCGCAATGGGAAAAGCTGAATTAATAAAGGCCTTTATGTTGCGGAGCAATGCTCGTAAAATAACTTGTAGTATTATGACACTAATACTGAAGATATTGTCAGTTGCCGGGGAAAGGAATTCTAATGCCTTACAAATTTAAAAATACTGTTAAAGGCTTTCAAACACAGACCATGCAGGTTACTCTCTGGTTGCACCACAACATTTTAAGGTTTGCTTTATGTTATATATGCGACTGTATCCGCTACCAACCATTTTCATCCTTGTGTGTGTGTATTCAGAAAGAATATCACCACGAATGTTAAAAACGAGTTAAGCCTACCGTAAACAGGTAAACGCACGTCGAAGAGACTTATTGAAATATATACAAGGATTCCTGACTGACGGTAAAATATTCCTTAGATTCAGACTTCTGGTTTTATGAGAAATAAGGCTCGTATGAAATTGGTAGTGAGAACGGCAAATTTTACCAACATATCCGTTTGCATATTACAGAGACTATGAATGTAATATGTAATATGTCTGTTGGTTTAACTATATTGGTATAAGGAGAAACAAGAAATTGTTCGAGGAAGGAGGTTAATACTTCTCATCTTCACTTGAATTGCCACTAGGGCAACTAG
This sequence comes from Holothuria glaberrima, assembly GCA_009936505.3. NCBI lineage: Eukaryota > Metazoa > Echinodermata > Holothuroidea > Aspidochirotida > Holothuriidae > Holothuria > Holothuria glaberrima. Next base: position 21,975 of record WURT03317091.1, on the reverse strand, counting down.
GACTTTAGGAAAGTGGTTTGAGACTAGAAATGCACTCTCGTCCGTCGAATTGGGAAGTATTTGAAACATGGGCGCGATCCACGTACTGGAAGCCTCCTAAGCTATCATCTGAATGACAGTCTAAATGACATGTCACATTTCGGGTGTCCATCAATGAATGTCCTTCCGTCCTTCTTTGGCCTGAGATGGGTTTCCGGAACGGCAGTCAGCAGTAACGTTAAAAAAATGACATTATTGTCGATCTTCCTTTTTAGAAATAATCGTCCCTCTCAAAACCTTGCATAAATAAAATGATTTCAATGGCAAAGCAAATCCACTTCTAATTTTATTAACTTTCTTTTACCAGGGTAGCCCGTTCAGTCCCAAGGGACTGTCCTTCCACGGGCCCTGGGTACAAATTAAAAAAAAAGTAAGAAAAATAGTAAACATGTAAAATTGATGTAAGGACAAACTAAACAAGAATGACGGGATAAAACATTACTTCGTAAAGATTCGGGAACATAAAACAGTGAGACGAATTAACCGGTAAAACGTAAGGCATAACGCAAAAGTACAAAAAGTAATCGATTAAAAGATTTAAGACAAACGTAAGAGAATGGAACAAAATAAAACAAACAATAAACTAAAACGACACTACACAAGATCGATACCCTTACAAAAAAAGGTGTATCAACCTGTGTCTGCAACCACGCGTGATCACGCGTGAAAAACAAAAGAATTCACATGTTTTCATGGGTGAAAACCTACGTATTTGGAACACTCTGGACACAGGTTTGACACAGGTTGATACACTTTTCCCTGCCTTTAATTTCAAGCCACAGGTTTTGTCTCGGAATTCTTTGTTAACATTGGTTTTAATTGCCACACATTTTGCATGTAAAACCTGTGAAAACTTGTGGCAAACCTGCGTCAAACCTGTGGCAAAGTGTGGCAACTAGCCAACCTGTGTCATTGTCAAGGGAAAACACAGGTTTTCATGCAAAAGCCTGTGATTAACTGTGGCAAAAACATGTGAAAACCTGAGGATTTGGAACAAACTGCCACACATTTTTTGTAAGGGTATAGAAGGTGTAAAATGGTGCATTCAAATAAAATATACATAAACGTTCAAAAATTAATGTGACAGGCAGTACGTAAAACAGATGTAGGCTACACTCTGTAATAAGACATACTAAGATGAGTAAAAATGTTGAGCTAACTGTGGCAAGATTGGGTTAGTCTTTAATTTATGTTTAAAAGTGGAGATGAATTTACAACACTTTATGTCCTGCTCTAGATTTTCCATATTTTGGCTCCTCTAAAAACAAGACTTCCTGTACATACTGGTCTTACACTGTGGTAACATTAAAGTTGTCTAGTGCTGTAAATATTATTGTCAAATAATTGTATGAAACAGACTGCCAAAGCAGACGTATCTTGTTAAACGACGATTAAAGATGAATGACCCTTCGTTTCTGCCATTAACCTAAAAACATCTTGGCCGTTAACCCCTTCTCTCCGCCATTAGAAAGGTTACTGAATTAAACATCTCTCAGGATAGTAAATGTCTTAGGTTACATCCGCCGGTCATTCTGGTCCGCCTCCTAAACAAATTAAGACGTCCTCAGTATCAAGTTTGACAAAGTACAAGACCTATGCACAAATAGTCCATAAAAAATGTATAGTCATTACCAATGATTATGAATTCGTCATTTTAAATTCGCAAATGATTGGTTAATTAGTACATACAAGGTCATATGTGTCTGTAATGGCTGTAACGATCGGTGAAGGGAGCACAAAGGTCAAACTATTCATCTTTAAATAAGGTAGAACATCACCAATAAATTATTCTTCCATGGACTAACACAATTAATAAGGTCCGTTTCGTGGCCGCTAGATCCTTGCCAAACTTTTCAACAGGCTAAAGCTCAAATGAAACTCAAAACAGGACGTTAAAAACTGATGTTGTGTATCATGATTGCTGATTTTTTTAGTTACAAGAGCTCCGTTAAAACCACGGTATTCAGGTGTTGCACAGGGGAAGGATTTATTGCAAAAACTGTAAAGCGTTTGATTTCCCCGAGTACTTTGTTATTTTTTGACAATATGTTAGGGCCGTCGGAACCGGGGACTGGGGGTTGTTCCCTGAAGTATTTTTTAGTTTGCAGCTTTTGATGTTTTATAACGTCCTAAATTACCTTAGAAATGGTCCAGACATTGACATTGAATGGTTCAGTCCCCAGTATTAGACACCTTCAGGCGGCACTCTATATACACCACAATTAGGCGCACCCCTCACCTCTTCAGAAGTATGGTCTACATTGAACCGCAAAACTTTTAGGATCTGAGATATCTGTAACCTTTTTTAGCGGAGATTTGTTTTTTGAATTACTGGTGTCGCGCTACTCTAAAGGATTCACCATATCGTCACCCTGAAGGTTGACGTACAATAAAATAAAAAACCAACTTTTAGAATGCTGCATTTAAAACCTCGTTTTACGTGTGAAAGGAGCAGGAGAAATGGAAGGGTCGTTGGAGGGGAAGAAAACTGGTCACGGTAATAGCTTGTTATGATTTTGAAATCAAAAAAGACTTGCTAACAAAAGTTACATCCTGTAGGGAGTTGCAACAGAACTTTGCAACTCCCTGCATCATGTAAGAACATTCAACATCATGCAACACGAAATCACCTCTACGTGTAAACAGGGAGCTGTAAGAGACAGCTCCCTGGTGTAAATATGTAGTTAGCTTCGCATATTCAGGAAAGCGGGAGGGGGCTGTAGGGTTAAAAAAAGAAAAGAAAAGGAGAAGGAAAAAAGACAAGGAAAGAACGAGAAAGTCGTGTAATTGAGCATTATAAGCACTAGTTTTCAAGATTAATAGCCATCTTACATTTCACAAAATGGAAAAATCTTCTAACGTGGTCTTCGTAGACCTTTTTGGCGTTCCATACTCGAGACTAGCTAGTTTTGCCGAAAACTTTCACTTTGACAAAGAAACGTCGAGCGCACGTAGTACAACTTCCTGGTCACCATTGACAACAAGGAGCGATCTGTAAGTCATTTTTTATATTGACAGAAGTGAGTCCAAGGGGCGTTAAGGGCATCCCCCAAACAAGAAAAGAAAAAGGAGAGAAAGGGAAAAGAAAGGGTAAAGAAGATATAGAAAGAAATTAAAAGAAAAATTTGCAGGTAATAATTCTTTACGGTATTTCGTAAGCATTTTACATTTTGACATCATCATGTTGTTAAAGTAGTATATCATACTAAACATGAAAAATTTAGGAGTGGCAGCTTAAAAAGGCGGTGAGGTACGGTATATGCCCCGGATAGATCTTCGACTAAAAATTTCCAAATAGCCAAAAGCGTTTAATTTATATATTTCTTCAGGGGTTGTGTAGTGAGGTTTCTTCGAAGAAATGATGGATGTAGCTTATTTTAATAGTTTTCTATCTCAAATCTTTTACAAAGTATCAAAGTATCAAAATTTCGCGCGCACAGTTCAACTTGTTCCTTGGTTCCTCAAGTATAGAGACATATATTATGCTTCTTTGCGACCGCCCCCTATCATATCATTTGCAAGAAAGGGGGAAAAGGGAAGGAAAAGAAGAAGGGAAAGAACAAAAGGAGAAAACGAAAGAAAAGAAATGAGGAAGCGAAAGAGGAAGAGGAAGAGAAGAGGAGGGGTAGGCCTATATCTGATCCATAAAATTAATCCAGAGCTTCCAGGGGCCCTATTCCGGTGTTTGCAGCCTTTAGATACTCTTATAATGCACAAATGAAGCAAGGAAAATTTTCGTAATAGTTCAAGAATGTTTCTGTGGACTTCACGCACGTATTTTTTCATAAAATCTTTCCCCGAATAGAAGGCAGTAAAGTATCCAAAAAAGGGGGGGGGCTTCAGGAGGTTTGTTGACAACATACCCGTCTTAGACAACAAAGGCTTCTCTCGTCTTTCACCCAACCAAAAATTAGAATTCACTAAATAATCAACATTTTCCAGCCATATATGATCAGTTTTAAAAGTATCCCAAAGACAGCACCATTTTGCATCCAAGCAACCTTTAATTAACAAAAATTTTCAAAGGGGAGGAAGACGCCCACTCCCCTTATACCCCTCCCCAAGACGGCCTTTTTTCACCCAACCAAGTATTAGAAATCACTAATTTATAAACATTTTCCAGCCATATATGATCAGTTCAAAAATTATACCAAAGACGGCATCAGTTTTGCATCAAAGCAACCTTAAATTACCAAAAAAAATTCTCAAAGGAAAGGGGAAACCCCCTTGCCTTGAACCCCTTCCCTAGCAGAGCGATCACTCACCCCATGCTTTTCTCCCTATCAAAATACCCTCGAGTCTGTTTAGTGCACATCGGATGAGTTCACGATAGCCAAATGCTTCATTCTAATAGCTTAAATTCTTTAAAATACCACACCGCTTCCGGGGCGTTGCCCCATTGACCCCTACCAAAGCGTTGCCTCTTGAGCTCCACCAGGGGCTCCAAGGCGGTCCCCTAGATCCCAGTCCTGCAAGAGAACGCTTCGAGCTCCCGCGGCGCTTTTGGCGCCCTTTGATATTTCGCTTCACACTTTCAGGCATTAAATCTCGCCCCTGGATTCTGCAGGGATTTAATTTGTAAAGCATACTTACTCTAAAACAACGTTCCGCTTTCGAGAAAGGTTTAAAAGGCAATTCTAAAGGCCCTTTCTTTATAAGCAGCGCAAATGATATACGTATTTTAATGAACCTTCTCCAAAACATCGTGAAACATCGGGGTACATCCGACAAACCTCTCGGTTTCCTTACTTGTTTCATGATGTAAGGAACGTAGGTATGCACATGAAAGGTCAGTGACATACGCAGGATTTTTCTCAAGGGGGTGGGGGAATGCTGTATGATGTGTGATCACCAGGCTGGGGAAGGGGTGTAAGTGGAGAGGGTGTCTCCCTTCCCTGTCGCCCTCCCCTTTGAAAATTTTTGAAAAATTAGGTGTCCTTACATGCAATCTGGTGCCACATTTGCTACCTTTTAAAGTAAAATTTGCGTACTTTCAGGATCTAAAAAAAAATTGATGTCAGTGAGGGGGACATGGGGAGAAAACACCTCCCCTTTGAAAATTTTTGAAAAATTAGGTGTTCTTACAGGCAATATGCTACCTTTTGAAGTAAAATTTGTGTTACAAAATGACGTATTTTTAGGATCTAAAAAATAAAAATGGCATCCGTGAAGGGGGCCATGGACCAATGCCCCCCTGCGTACGCCACTGTGAAAGGTGCAACAAGGAGTTAATCTACATATATAAAACAAATTCTTGACAAAGGCATTTTTACATTAAAATGAGGCATATATACATGAAATTTGCCGGGATTATAAATTCAAATTGTGATGAACTAATGTCTTCTAGGCTATATTTCTCGAATAACAGGTTCATGTTTGACTGCAATTATGCGGAGGGGGGGGGTTATATATAAGAACGGGCGATAATAACCACCAATAAATCTTGCTCAAGTTACTTTTAAGTATTGGGGCCATACCTCCAGTTGCTTACGTAGCAGGCTGTACATCATATTCCTTGTTCACTCATATCCCTAACGGAAGCTGAGGAGCTGAGCAAACAGAGTCCGCTCCGTCCGCTGCTGTCCCAGGAACTGCTCGAACAATTATTTATTACAATACAACCTAGTGTACATAGCGGAAAGGGCCTTTTGTAATCTACAATCATTCTACAGATTCTGCTATGTTAGTATAAAAAGGCAAGTCTTTCAAACGGTGGTGGGGGGGGGGGAGGGAGACTGACACTGAGAGATATTGTAAAGTCAGCTCTTTTCGAGTATTGTTTTGTTTATTCATTATGTGACACAAATGGAGTTACCCATCATTTACCCTCTCCATGGCAAGTCTACAGGCATATTTGTAGGTTCACTCTACACCCAACAAATTTTTGAGAAGGATTATTTTGTGTCGTTGGCTGTTTCAATTATACTTATTTAAATTTGTGGTTAAACGAATGTCTACAGTGAATGGGGCTAGAAAGGATTCAGTGTGATGGGGAAAAGAATCGCAAGTGGGATGAGTATCTCACATAAATATTAAGGAATAAAACGGGAAAGAGAATCAGTTCAAATGTTCGGAAAACTTACATCATTTGAACCACTGAACACCTGGATGACGAAATTAGATGACGTGTTATGAACAGAGGCGGAGATAATCAGGGACAACGTAGATACGTTCTCGACTGCTTGGGCACTCAGGTTTTAGGTAATTTTACTAATTCTTCGCTGACTATTTTCCTGTAAACATGATTTAATCGTGTTTCTTTTAAGTTCAAGTTAACAAAACGTTCAAGTGGCGGTCATTATCGGCAACTAATGCTAGCAGGACAGGGACAGCGGAGCCAATTTTGAAGTGAGGGGGCTAAGTATCGAAGCAGCCCAATATGTCAGGGCCGTAGCCTGTGCGAAATCCCAAGGGGGGAGTTCGTGACACTGTCTATAAATAGAGCTTCAAGTGGCGTGCCTACAGATAGAAAACAGGCTGGTGGACCCTTTCTTTTTTTTGCCTGGGTATGTAGGGGTGCCATCCTGGGAGCGGGTGCTGAGGGAAGGATACATGGAAGACCTTGTTTAAGTGCAAAATTGTGCTATTGTTATCAAAGGTAAGGTAAGAGGTGCTGTCAAAGAGGAGGGGACAATATCCTTCATACTCTTTATGAAATTTTCGTCTACGTGAGGTGGCTTGGATGCAAAATGGTGCTATCTTTGGTACCCTACAGTTTCGTAAAGCGTTGGATTAATTATATGTTTTGGAATCCTCATTGTTAAGTGATTTTCTTCTGTTTTGGTGAAGTGTAATGAAAGGGGATGCTGCCTAAGGGAAGGTATGACACCTCTACTCTTTGAGAACTTTTCTTGGCGTAAGTTTTTCTAGATCCAAAATGGTGCTATCTTTGGTAAAGTTTTGAACTGATTACATGATCTGAAGTTTAATTATTTACTGAATTTTCGGCTGATGCATGACACTCCTACATGGACGTTGCGGGCTTCCCCCTAGCGCTGTTATTCGTCACTAGGAGAACCGCTGACGCCGTAGCATATAGGCTTTGCAAATAGATATTTGGTCGTAATGTCTCCCAGATGCCCATGGAGGGCAGGAATGACACGTTTTACACCTTAAAGTTGCATCCATACATTTTTTACTAAGACTTAAGATTTCGTCAAGATTTCAAGAAGAGAAGTAAGATTTAATTTAAGGGGAAAGTGCAGTAACCCCAATTTTAATTTGTGTACTCGGGTATGCTATTTTATAAATGGCTATTGAGAATCATGAGACAATATGTTTCTCACTAGGTTTTGAAATTTACGTACAGAATAACTCATTCGTTTACATTGAACATGTAATATTTATGTTCTAACACATTAAAGATTGTTGAGGTGAAATGAGCAGATTTAGCTGTTGTTTCAAAATAAGTTTGCCGCAACTGCTTGTGCCCTTTAAAATTGAGAAGTTTCTTTACTTACAAGCTCATTGAGTCTAGCTAATAATAAAGGTAATCATAGCCGTTTTTATCTTTAACCAGCGTATATGCTGTTGTATTCAAGCGGTGTATCTTGTAGGAGGAACAGGGTTTATTTCTCAGGAAAAGAAACATAAGAACGCGTCCACGGATGGGGTTCCGGGGGCCTCCCCGGGAAAATTTTAGGGAAAAAGGAGCCTTTATTTGCAATTTATGATGTTTTTTGGGCCTTCAAATCACAACCTGGACAGTGACATTATCACCATTTCAGAATTTTTTCTAAAGGAGGAGAGCACTTTCCCCCGTGTCCCCCGCAGACTACGGCCCTGTGTGTTCAAGAAAATAAAAGCCTATCATTTATCAAAAGGCGGCCCAAAATGCCCACGGCAGAAAAAGTGCGGGAGCTAAAGCCCCCCTAGCCCCCCTCCCGTCTCCGTGGTCCCTGCAGGAAGGGTAATTTACGGCGATCTTAGAGCCAAAAACTTTCCGTATGTTACGCGCCAAACTATGTTGGCGCTTGTCTTTGAACAGTGATTCTCAACTGGGTCCATGGTTGAAAAAACATGGGGTGAAAAGAAGAAAAAGGGGTGCATGCGGTGGGACGGCTTTTCAATCTAATGAGCAGACGCGTCTTTCTTCCTATGTGGTTCACTTTGGCATGCACATGATCGTGATTCCTCACTAATTTATTGCGAAATTACAGTTTGTCATAACTGCACACTGAATAATAATTTAAAACCCCACATACATTCTTCTTAAAGTAGGACTAGTCATGGTAATTTTCAGATGCCAGAAAATTAGAGCTAATAGTGTTATATTTCCAAAATGTTCCTGGGGACAGACCCCAGACCTTCTGACTTGTCATTTTGAACGATATTTGATCATATCCCTGTCTACTGTCTAGTCTCTCCCAGTATTACAGAGTGGTCAAATTGCATAATGATATACCACTTCATAAAAAATAAAGTTTCTGGTGGGGGAAAATGCCCCATTCCCTCTAGTCAAAACCTTTTTCCCCTTACCACCACTCAGCTCCTGAAGAATTAGCTTTTAGGTAGTGTCTCTTTCCAAGTTTTCATGTTGTAAACTTGAAGGAATAGCCTAATACATTAAAATTATTTGGAATTTTTGCATAAGTATGATGCATTATGAACCCAAACATACTTATCCTGCGATTTAATTTTTTCACCCAGAGATATGCTAAAACCTCAGAGCTTCCGGGGCTTTGCCCATGAACCCCTTTAAGTGCCCTAAGGCGGGTCCCTGGACCCCAACCGCTAAAGCTCGTGCTCCGCGCTCCATTTCGCGCTACGCAGCAAATTTTTTGCCTCCAACATTTTCTTTTGCCCTTCATTTGCCCCCTTGCCGCCACTGATAAAATCCTGACTTTGTACGGTAAAGCAAGCTTGGAGTGAGTCTATATGCCCTTTAAATGTATTAGTCCTATGTACTTAACACAAGTTACCGACAAAAGGAGATATTATTGGCTCTGTCAATCTTCATATATAGTTGTAGTACCGTATATACGATTCCTCTCTATTCCCTTCCTCCCGTATCTTGTATGGGGAAAAGGAGTAGCTTAATTGCACTCTCATACATGTCTTTACCCGCCAACTGAATAAGCGGGACAACCTACGAACCGCTTTGCAGTTTAACTTCTCATATCATGTGGCTTCTACTATACTGCGTCTTTCTAGAAGGTAGGTCAAAACGCATGCTTACAATCTACTCCAGCTGCCAAATGCCTGCACACTTGAAGACCAGGAAAGCATAAACAAAAGCAAACTGGAAAGCATTCCGACAATTTCTAAAAGCTTACTTTCCGTGGTGAACAAACATAAATACAACATCTTGAAGAGCAGTAGCTGCAAAGTAGCTGGTATAACGAACGCTTATCGTCTGGTCCAACTTGCAGTGATGAAAAGGTTCACAGCTGCGAACTAATGGTATTCAAGATTTTATCTCGAGCAAATAAATATGATTTATCCAAAAACTGCTGGTAGAGAAACCTTTTTTCCTCTCCTATGTTAATTACACTGTCTACTTTAGCAGAATGTATTGCCTATGATGGCGTTGTAAACTAAGAAAACGATTAAGTGCGCTTTCTGTGGCGTGTTAAAGGGGCATATTGAGTTGGTTCACAAAATTCATGTTTAATTTCACATTTGTTGAGATTGACTCACATCTTGATGGTAAATGATTAAACTAAGAGATTCTGCGCATCTGACTCATAACTGAAATGGCAATGATAGGGTAATTAATGATTAAGATCATTTATTACAAATTTGTGACCAGACACTTTTTACCATTAGGTAGTAATCATATGCAATCCCTGTCAACAGAAGGGAGAGTTTCTCACATTTTCGGTAACTATATGAAGTGATACAGGAGTAATGAGGCTAATAAGAAGCATTGCCATGCAATGATTTCCTTCAAACTTGTCACAAAAATAATCGGTTTCAACTCAACGAGCCCTTTAATATGCATCCGTGTTGTTATTGCTCACCACAGTCACTGGTGAAGTCAGACTAAAACCTTTCCAATGACAACTACAGTAACTATCAGCATAACAGTCATATAGAATCATACACAAGGAGGTGGTGGTGCCAGGTGAGAAGCAAGGGTAGCTATGGACCCGGGCGTCGTGGTAAGATGGCCCCGTCGTGAAAAATTTCCAGTCTCTTCGGGAAGCCTTGATGGGCAGGATAAAGCATGTAGTCTCGACGGCAAACAGTTTACATGATTTTGCTCCCAATGAACGCAGAATATTTTCCAATAAAAGCCGAAAATTTTCACATTTTCTCCAATTAAACTCCAAAATTTTCAAATTTTGCCTTGCGCACGGAAAACTTTTTGCTCGCCAGATCCTTCCGGCAATCGGTCATCTTCATCCGGGCTCCGGATTTGCTACCCACCACCTTCCCCCATCTAGTGCCACTCTTAACTGTATGTGACGAACTAAGACAAATTGATGTATGAGATTTGAAATTTTCTTCTGAAAATGTAAGTCACAGGTTATTATCACACCTATTGTATATTGACTCTAAACAGAAGTTAAGCCACCGGCATGCTAAACTGCTCATGCGCAATTTACAACTACCGCTGTAGCAAAGTAAAAGTCGCTATACATTTGATAAGCTGTAATGAGTAACAAGTTCGTATTAGAACAGTATATTACTCAGCTTGACATTTTGTTGGCTAGTGGTATCGACAAATAAAAATTATTTATCATCATGTTTTACATTTTTCAAACTTAGAAGACGATAGTGGCTACCAGCTGAAAGAAACTGAGCCCTACCTGTAACTGTATAAAGAAACATAAATGTCCTTTGTCAAACAAAATACCTCATCCTCTCAATAAATATTACATGATATCAGCATTCTTAGAGCTTCTATGAACATGTCAGAAAAGAGACTTCTTCAAAGGAACAACTAACTAAGAATGAACTACTTTAAGATTAAAATACTTTTGTGAGTTTCATAATTTTGACAATTATGTTTTTTCTTTTCTCTGAAATCATTTGTAAGGAGCTAGTTGCACTTCTTGCGTAGTATTCACGTTGTATGCGGCGCTTTTGATACGTTCGATAACTATCAATTTTTGTGGCGTCAAACTAACATAAAATGCTCAGTGGTACTGTTATTTTCTTTTACATATATGTAACTTAAGCACTGAAAATATTTGGAGAGAAAAATAGTTTTAAAGCAATCACTGGTCCATACTAGTACCCACCTTAGTGTTCATTATCAGTAAAAATGTAATTTTAAGTTGACAATGTAGGTTACCTGTACGGTTTGCTGTGTCAAGGACATGCGATATGTAGTGAAAATTATTTACCTTCTAAAATTTGTTTTTTTCTTTTTTTTATTTTTTACAATGTAATTCGTTTTTATTAATAACAATATTTTTTCATGCGCCATTTGAACCCATACCACCCGCCACAATTGGAGCACGCCCCGCTATGTGAGGAACCTTGTTTCAATGTTTCAACGACATTCCCAGAGGGTCAATGTGGTCCTTGAACAACCAAAAGTGTTGTATTTACTATTTCAAATGTTAGCACTCTGTGAATTTTGCACACACCATTGAGTAGCAAAAGAACTATAAGGCATGTAAAACAAACAAGTAGTATTGGTATATTTTATGTTACAAAATGCAATGTTAGTACAAACCCGTATAAATTTGTCTTGAGGGTATTTTTGGAAAGTTCTTGGAAGTCTCGTGTGAAGTAACCATATGGAATTGCACTAAAGCTAGTGGCATTCCATACACGCTGGTTTAGTTGCACAATAGATTTGACTACGTAAACCACTGATCTCATAAACACACGGTGCGGACTTATTGCAGAATAAATTGGAGCCACAAAGCGCCCCTCTACTGTCGTACGGGTTCTGGGAATATGTGATATTCCGTAGGTTCTTTGGTGTAGAATCGTAACATCAATGCGAAATGGGCCCCTTTCATGCAAAGTGAATGTTAGATCTGGGATTCGAGGCCATCTTCCGTACAATAAATCTTACGTGTGGTCGCCAATAAGCTGCAACAAAGGTCAATATGCAAGAGAATAGATGCGTTATCGTGTTATTTAGCACATAAATACCGAGTTGAATGTAATTTAATACCAACTTAATTTTTTGTGCACTTTGAGCGCCTGTGCAACTGGATTGGTTCATAGCTAGAGAATCAATGTTGCAGCTTGTTTTGATATGTTGTTACCGATATAATAATTATAATCATCAATCTGATCCCCTAGTTGAAGAAAAAATGAATTTGGGCTTAGTAAGGGTCACCTGCTAGGAATTTCTTCGCATGTATTGCAATATATTATCAAAATATCCAGTCCCTTATGTAAACAAAAAAGTAGAGCTTAAAAAGTAACGTTACTTTTATCTCTCTTCAGAGGGATTTCACCGAAAAAGCTATTCTAAGTTATCTTTCTTGTTGGAAGTTGCAAATTTCTAAAACACGAAATCTCGTAATAAAGAATGTTCAATCACAACTAACACGGCCTAGAAAGTGTTACTTCATGTTATCTGTTAGGCATTTTCAGCAAAGTTTTTCTTGGTAAAATTAAACGTTAAAGTAAATGTCTAAATGAATATGAAACTACCGTGTAATATATGGACAGTAGAAACACTATATTTCATACAAAAAAATTAGTAGAATTTACATCATATACTGCTTAGAAAATGTCAGCATTATCCCACATCAAATTTAGTGATACTAGATAATGATTTTATACTGGGTTTCAGGTTGTTTCGTACCAGGTTTAAAGATTACGCATTTTTCAAAACATTATTCAGAATATTCCCGATAAGAGAAGGGGAAAAAGAAGAAGGTGGAACCACTTATGCGAAACAACTTGAGTGATTACTTAGAGGCAAGTTTATACCACCTGAACAGTTACCGCTTTTATGCTATTTCCTTGGGATGTATGTTCCATCACGCTCGGTTAAGTTTCTGTGTTCCACTGACAGTTACGCTGCTCCCATCCGGGGTATATGCTACTAAAGGTGGTCATTTCTTTCCAATTTAACATTTTATAGCAATGTACACATAAGCTAACTTTTGCGTACTCAATCTGCCAAAACTGTTTATTGGGTCTAACACTAACTTCTGTGATTACAACATGGTACCGTACCTTGTCATTAATACATGGGCAGTTGCCAACAGAAGTAGCACACCACAAAATACGTCCTAGAAGCTAGTCAAATATTTGAATAGATGTGGCTCAAAAACTGACTCGAGTTGGTTCAAATTACGCTAAATCTAGTCAAACATTTGACAAGATTCCGTTTCAAGACCCTACTGGGGAGATCTTCATCAAATTAGTATCGGGCATTTTCAGAATGTAACACGATGTTAAGTAGGCTACAACACTTAACTACCAGTAGCACCGGTCATGGCGTTTACGGATGTAGGTCTACTTTACTCAGGGGTTCAGTCATCATACAATATTAACAGCAAATGTTGTCAGTCTACATTAGTGGTATGGTACCGCAGTGCATGTACAAGAGTTTCATACAGGGAGTTGCTATTTGACTTCTATTTTTATTTTGCACTGGCAGTAACCACGTACAGGTGTTCCATCTCTCAACCTCACTCTTACCTTATATTATTTTATTATTCCCTTGCCAACACGGATGTTAAGTAGGCTGTTGTTAATTACGGCAGGGTCAAAACGCTAATATTTGAGTTAAATCTTTGTCCTTAGCACGCTATTCCACCAGCAGAAGTTATAATTTTGCAGAAAATGAAAAAGATAAGGGCATCTGCGACTTTACCTCAGCAAGTAGACCAAGACAAAAGTCTGCGTGTCGCGAGAATCAGGTGACCTGTTGTGCAGGTAGGTCACGTGATTGGTGATCTGTCCATCACTTCACGATTCGTGTTTTGTAGTCTTACTTTGAAAATCTGCTGGTAGTACTTCATTGCTGTACACGTATTATAAAAAAATTATAATCTAAAAAATAGATTACACATATATTTGCGGCTACCTTGTAAAGGAGTATAGCCATGAACAGATGAAGGCTGATGACGAGAATTTAAAAGTAGACACGACGTTGTCACAAAGATTGAATTGCGTAGACTAATCTAACCCCTCACACAGTTACACAGACCGACTGCATGGTCAAGTGGTTAGAGCATCCGACGTGCAGCTTGCCTAGGTAGCAAACTGGTGCATATACCCTTGTTAAGTCATATGGTGGTTTGGAAAGCCATAAAGGGGTACTGAACAAACTGAGTCCGCTTCGCGGGGTAACTTGCAGCCGGAAGGTCGAGGTTCGAATCCTGGCAGGGTCATTATACCAAAGACTGTAAAAATGGAACCTACTGCCATTGTGCTTGGTACTCAGCATAAGCAAAGGAGTAGGAAAAACAAGCCAGTGAGCCACAACTAGAAAAAGGCCGTGGCCGGTCCGACTTACCATTTGGTTAGAAACTGAGCAGTAAAACCTCATCTAAATAACCTAACTAACCTAACTAACTAACTAACTAACTAACTAACTAACTAATTAACTAATTAACTAGCTTACTAACTAACTAACTAGCTAGTTAGCTAACTAAACTAACTAACTAACTAACTAACTACACAGTTACACAGGACTTTTTGTGAACATCCTTGAATAAATTTACGTGTCATAAATTTTGTAAGGCATGCTTTCTAGTGTAAGTAATTATCGGGGAGTACCATAAGCGATGTGTCAGAATTACTGTAATAGCTTGAGTTCATGTTCTGCGACTGTACATATCATTAAAACTGCATGCAATAAAGTGTGTAAGTCCTATGCTACCGGTTGTAATATTTAGCGGAAGTAAGTTACTACAAGATTACATATTTAACGTAAACAAACACATTTATGGCGGTTTTCAAAAGTTAAGATGGTCACACGAAAATAAATAATACTTTTGTACGAATTGTTGTGAATATTGGACCAGTCGGGAAGGGTGGGACGTTCCACCGCAACCACGCAGCTGGGCCATGACGGTTTATCTTGGTTTGTTTATGCCTGTGTTAATTACAGCAATATTTTACCTGGTCTGATCTAAGAATTTTCCTTTGGAAATCTCCTGTAAAGACTCACAATGCCTTTTTAATAAGACTGTTAACTGAATACCGTGTTAGCAGGGGAAGTAAAGAGCAAGAAGTAGCAAGCTGTTAGAGGTCAAATAAAATGTTATTGGTATTTGGCACGAGTTAGCGTGTAACCCACGTCTTAGGGTATAAAAATGCCACACACTACTGTAATTTATATTTCGAATTAAGATTATTTTACTAAGACTATTACAGTTGCCACAAATGTAAATCAGCACATAAATAGAAGTATTTAGGAAATAAGTAGCTAAGAATCGGAAACGATAGAAGATTCGATGAGTAAAAGAGAAGTAAATTTTTCTGTCACTGTGCTTTCTCAAAGCCATCTCTCCGATCCTAGACTAAAACGCACCTTCATTCTAGTCAACCAACCTAGTAAATACTAACTTCCATTGTGCCGAATATCTGACCTTTCGCACAGTTATGAAGGGCAAATACAAGTGTCCGAGACCTCATTTCTTTAAACCGTGTCTACAGGTTTTCATTTTTAATAAATCCGAATGTCTCAGCAGCACCTCAGGTAAAATTGTTAAGTAGAGACCGAAGAGGGAGGTTCTAAGCGCTTGACTATAACAACAAATTGAAGAGTTACGCGAAACAGGGAAATGCTAAAGCTTGATGTGCGTCGCCTGGGGCTGCTTGAACCAGTTAGATCTTCAATTATCCTACGAAGGCATTTATTAAAATTATTCGTCCAGAATGGGAACGAAAATATTAGTAAGAATATGTACACGATACGTTATCGAATAATACGGACATAGCACAGATGACAATCTGGGCCAATTGTTGACGGAATGTGTAAAATGTACTGGAAAAGAGATAATAGTTTCTCTTCACCCAAAATTGGATTAAATAATCCACACAGCCTTAATAATATGATCTGAGTTTGGAAAAGTACCTTCATGATAGCCTTCAAAGTTATCTTTTCTTACGGTAGGATGCGGACGGGCATTTCGGTTTGGATACAATGACTACGGTAATATGTTTACAGAAACTTGCTTCAAAACACTGACTTTGGGGATTTGCTCTGTTTGCCATAGATAATTTTTTCAAGAAGAGAAGGTACAAAAGAATGGTTGACAGTAGCACAGAAACAACATAGACTGTATATGTGTATGTATGTATGTATGTATGTAGATGTTAGCAATTGACAAGTTGGTTTTACGGTTTTGTTGCGAGAAGAACAGGTAACCAAAACAACTGAACGGATAAGAAACATGCCAAAACATTTACCACCTGAAAAGCATATCCGTAACTGGTATATAGGTAACCATGCGGGATTTGGCTATGAAGTAAATAACCACCATAGTACCAACAATGGAATAGTTAAAGTGGGCACTGAAACAAAATCACGCCTCTACGGCTTCAGTCTCATACTTATGTGGCACCTTATCATTCTTCGCATGTCGTCATCAATGCCACTACAAGCTGTTAAAGAATTCCTTATTTATTATACGTTATTTTTTCTGACATTTACCGACTTAGATCAAATTCCTACAAGAGAATTATTACATTTTAAAGTGCTCACAATCGAAGGAAGCATAGCTTAAGGAACTGTATGCTATACGACCCCGACTTTGCATCGAACCCATCTTTACGTAGCACACCACTAATTTAAGGGGAATTCCAGCGGAGGAGGTTACCCTACGAATTTAACACCCTAGAAAAACTTTTTGGGGGACAGATTAGACTATGTTAATAAAGGATGTGTTCAATTTGTGACGTGTATGTGGTAGGAAATTAGCTGAAGTACTCATTCTACAAGAATAACGAAAATTGAAGGTATTTCAGGCACTTTTTTGCAATATATCCTTCCGCGATGCAAAACGGCATTTGAATGAGTAAAAAAAAAAAACAGGACCCACCACTCTATTATACAGGCCCTTCTAGCTCAAAATCTCCACGGTCATGGTGCACATATTTGAAATCGATATGAAATGCCTACTCGTCAGCTTTCATATGAGGGGTAGCTTGTGCCCGTTAAAAACTTCTACAAGGGTTCAGGGGCCATGAAATGGACCCAAATTAGTGTGTAAGTCAATGGAGGAATAAATGGTGGTGTGCTACCTACAGTGAGCAAAAAATTTTCGAAAGAGGGAGGGACTCCACCCCTTAGACCCATCCCCAGGACGGCGATCGTTATCATCTGTCGGATCAGAGACAAGCACCCGGACAAAGCGGTTTGGACCTGTGGAGAACACTGAAGATGTGTTACCAGTTCATACCATATATGTCAGCAAGAAGGTGGTATTAGCTATGGTATCTAATAACACCTCCCTGATGTCAGCAAGTACAGACGCCCATAATTTTATCTCTTTCAAAGGCGAAGAAGTATCTGCCCCTTGTAACACAATGCAGTTAGACCGAATACATGGTCAAGTGGTTAGAGCATCTGACTTGCAGCCGGAAAGTCGGGGGTTCAGTTTCTAGCCGGGTCATACCAAAGACTTTAAAAATGGAACCTTCTGTCATTGTGCTTGGTGCTCAGCATAAGCAATGGAGTAGGGAACACAAACCAGCGAGCCACAACCAACTTTCTAACGAACTAACTAACTAACTAACTAACTAACTAACTAATTAAACTAGTTAGTTAGGCTTCATTTTGGAAATGTTCTGTGCCACACTTTGATTTTGTGAGGGCATTAGGGCGTAATGTGTTCATTGACGTACGTACCGGGGTGAGGGTAGGGGAATGGCCCCAAGCTCTTGTCTACGAAGTAAGGATTGGCGAAAATTTGACCGGAGACTCGGAAAGTATCAATAATGTTCCGGAATGCGCGAAGGGCTAAATTTTTGGCCCACGTTTGTTTTACTATATGTCCAAAACGTGAAATTTTTACGTATTTCAGTGAGAAGAAAATTCTTGAAAGATTTGAAATCCGGGTAGAATTGTTCTTTACACAAATTGTAAGCCTTCCCGCAAGCCTACAAATGTGTCCAAATGTCAAGTGTCAAAACATGGCGCTACGTAGTACACAGTCAAACCTCTTCAAAACCTGTAACATCGATACTCGCTTCAGTCAAACAAGAGAGCCTCCCATATGTCGGGATGGAAGGGAGAGCCTCCCATATGTCGGGATGGAAGGGAGAGCCTCCCATATGTCGGGATGGAAGGGAGAGCCTCCCATATGTCGGGAGGGAAGGGAGAGCCTCCCATATGTCGGGAGGGAAGGGAGAGCCTTCCATATGTCGGAAGGGAAGACGGAGAAGCATGTCCAAGTAAAGTTCATAGACACATTATTTCTTTTTATGGGAAGGGGGTGAAGCCATAGGACAACATTTTAGGCTGCCCCTAAACTTTAAAGGACTTGCCGTCACTATCTCGAATCAGTGTCGAATGAAATGGTGTGGTGACGCTACACTGGTAATGGAAGGGGGCTCAAATGACTTTAAAGATGGCACCACCCATCTTAATGGTACCACCTGTCGTAAGCTGGTCTCAGTTTATCTTTGATAGAGTTTATACCAATGGACGAAGAAGGTTGTTTCCTCGATAAATTCACCATAGACCTAATCAGGCTCAATTTAAATATCTAACAAACGGCAAACGCAAAATGTAGATACACACAGCACACTAAACATGACTAAACCGGGAGAAGCCCTCAATCTTTTGATAAAAATAACTTTGTTAGTTTTTCACAGGTCGTTTTCAAGTCACTTGTTATGGAATTCAGATGGAAAAGAAATATTTATGGTCAAAATGGAGATAAGAAACTATTTTTATCTCATTTTACAGTAAAAAACATCTTTAAATAAGACATAAATCATTCCAAACAACCCGCTTTCTCCTGTTGTTATCACAGACAGGTAAACAGTTATAGGTGTCACCTTTTTACATCATACATACCATGCGAGAACAATGTTACATGATACTACACACAGATATGATATCCTGCCAGAAAAAAAAAAACAAACTATAAAAGAATAGTACAACAGGAATATTTACTTTCCGAGCTGTAGTGTGTATAACTTAACAAATTCCTTGACATCAGAAATATCAAACTGAATGTTGATAGTTTCTTGACTTTGCTTTGCCCTCTTAGCAGAAGAGTTTTCACAAGAAGAGACACCACACTGCTGCAAACCAAAGAAAAAAGACAGCAAAATCCGTCAATTTTCCGTTATTTAGGCAAGACTCTGAACACTTTTAGGTATCTCAAGTTTGTGTAACCTCCATTAATAGCAAGACAGCAAACGACACTATAAAATGGTTTGCAATTCCTGACGTACAGATGTTAGCTACCTTGAACCTGGACTCTTCGCACAGTGCAAAGCCTAACTCTGTTGGATGCGCATATTTTCTATGGTCATGTTTAAAAAAAACTAAAAGTCATTAGACATTAGGAATACCATTAATGTATTTAGTCGCCACTGATATCATACTCTTATAAAAAGTTAATTTCATTTAAAGCACTTCTTCCATATGTTAACTCTTACCGAGTTGAACAAGAAAATAAACAGACGGACGGCCCTAGGACAGCGACTTCCTGTGAAAAAGAGCTTCGCACGCATTTGGCCGTTAGGTGAGTGAACTTTGACAAGACACTTTGAGAGCACTTTTCAATGCTTGTTCTGTCAAATCCACTCCGCTCTCGTTGTTCAGTATACTGGGAGGGAGAGTGTATGTCAGGTGTCTGAACACTTCCTGAAGCTGTAACCGCTCCGCCTTAAAATTACATGATTTTTAATTTGCATTTTGACTGTATATATTTTTTTTCAAAATGGTCGGCTTTACCTTGCAAAATTGTTAAACAAACAGTAATCAGACATTACGGGATAATATGATGTGTAGGTCTTCGGTCAGAGAAATGGAAGGGATAGGACGGGACGCCATTTTGCTTACAACGGTCATAAGTTCAAAATAACGTTGGCATGGCAGAAAGTTTGTGTTCCAGGGACTCATTCGTGAGTGACGTCAAGGAGGTATACGTCTTGCTTCTTTTTAGAAACCGCCCGAGTATTCACCGAGTTTATGAGAATATTTCCGGCTCAATGAGTAAAAAATGTAGGTTAATGGCTTTACAAGATTTGCAATGAAAATCAGTCCCTTTACAGATTGGTGTTTCTTTTGAAGTCCTATTGTGTTATACACATATGTAAAGATGGAACATAGAACACTCACATGCACACAAAATGTGCAAAATTCACGCGAGTAATAATTTCCTGTTGGGGTTTGTAATGATCAATAGCAATCAACAGTGAATAAACTACGGCTAGAATGAAGCCTCGCAATGAACAAACTCCATGTCAGTTCAGGTAGGGAAATGATTGACAATATGTCTGTAATCTCAGGTGGTGGTAAACCGAAAACGGACACAACAACCGCGATGTTATCAAATGTGGTTTCCACATTATAAAAACAAAATGGGTCTTTGACCTTTCCTTCAACTGTGCACTACTACGTTGTATAGTTCCACGTTTGGAAGAAAATTTTTGGTCGAAACTACAGTAAGTATGAAGTGCTCTAATAACATTGAAAAGCTACAGTGATTTAAAGTATACTAGAATTTGAAGTAGGGTTGAAGTTGAAGGTTGTGTGACGGGTCATTGGTCCCGGAGCCTTCAAGTTGAAGGTTGCATGAAGGGCTATTAATCTTGGGGCCGTGAAGGTTGTGTAACAGGCCATTGTTCTCGGAGCCTTGAAAGTTGTGTGAAGGGCTAATAGTGTTGGGGTCTTGAAGGCTGTGTGACGGGCCATTGGTCTTGGAGCCTTGAAGTTGTATGACGGGCTGATAGTCTTGGGGCCGTGAAGGTTGTGTGACGGGCTGTTAGTATAAGGGCCTTGAAGGTTGTCTGAAGGGCTAAGTCTTGGGGTCTTGAAGGCTGTGTGGCGGGCCATTGGTCTCGGAGCCTTGAAAGTTGTATGACGGGCTAATAGTCTTGGGGCCGTGAAGGTTGTGCGACGGGCTGATAGTATTATGGCCTTGAAGATTGTGTGACGGGCTATTGGTCTTGGGCCCTGTCATGTTGGGCCATCTACAACAATATCTTCATATGTTTCTGTTATAGTTTAGCTCAGTTTTTTTTTATAAATACGGTCTCACTGGACCCTCACACAGTCGCATAAGAGAATGTCTAGGGTCCATAGTTCTAGGGTCTAAATCATGTCCCTACAATTTATAGGATACCCTGTTCAGTGAAACAGCCTATTAATTCCACGGAATGATGAGATGATATGCTTACATGTATGACATTATAAATTCAGATGTCTATCCACACGAAGAAACAAAATCGTTTAGTTCCCTCAATAAATGACTGGTAAATGCCAATGGAGCGGTACCTCAAAGTTACTTTGTCGGAGCAAACGTCATATATCTTGTCATATATATATACATATATATATATATAAAGGTTAAACGGTAAAAGGCTAAGAGTTTCAAAAAGCTAAACAAGCTAATGCAAAAAAAAAAAAATGCATGTTGTGCATTTTTTCATTTAGCTTGTTTAGCTTTTTGAATTATTTATCCTTTTACGGTTTTACATCCTGCTGTTGTCTATGTAGATTTGACACGATCTTTCTCTGCAATTCCTCATTAAACCTTTAGATCGTTTTTAAAGTATGCCGTGTGTCCTGTGCTTGTTTCTTATCGCCGTTCATATATATATATATATATATACGCTAATTCCCCCCTTAAGGCGAAAGTCCTTATATCTTCATACCTTAAGGCGAAAAAAACAATAAAATACATAAGCATATACTTCCCCCCAACGTCCTCAAGATATAAACAGCGTTATTTCAATGGCCTGCCATCCGTGCGTGTTAACAGATAGTTGTCCGTAAATTCGTCGACTTTGAAGTAATAGTATATAGATTGTGTCTGTAAAAGGACTTTACCACACGTTTACGTATTCCTATATAAAAAGTGTGTGAAAACGTTAAGG
>WURT03316980.1:0-24567 GCA_009936505.3 Holothuria glaberrima | reverse complement strand
ATATATGCTTATGTATTTTATTGTTTTTTTTCGCCTTAAGGTAGGAAGATATAAGGACTTTCGCCTTAAGGGGGGAAATAGCGTTATATATATATGTATATATATATATATAAACCCTTATCTGACATGTTAGAGGAAATCACGATACCGCGGTTTCGTTAAGGGAAAATTGAAACAATAAAATACATACAAAAAAATGCTGCTGAGCACTATAGAAATGTGTAGGTCGATAAAAGTCGTAATAAGTGCTACAGGTTAGCATAAAATTCCACGACGCTTCGAGTATAAATTCTTCTTCGGGTGGCAAAAATGCAACTGAACAACAACGAAATAAAAGTAGAGAAAGCACACATTAAGAAACGGCACGACCAGATCGGTTGTAAAAACCGTAACGTTGGGGGAAATCACGATACCGTAGTGTCATTAAGGAGAAAATGAAACAATAAAACACACTTTGGTCTTTGGGACATAATCAACATTATTTCAATGACACACCATCATTACGTGTTAACATATACGTGTCCGTAAATTCGTCAACATTGAAGTAATTATGTATAGATTGTTTGGTTGAAAGGACGATACTTTGTGTTTACGTATACCTATATAAAAAGTGTAAAAGCGTTAACGGGAAACGATTTTCCCCGTATGTACAATTTCCCCCTGATGTAGGTTTATTTCACACGATATATCCCCCAAGGTGAAAGTAAGGCATATATATATATATATGTATATATATATATTTATATATATATATAGATATACATATATAAATATATCCATCACCCCTACCTTGAAAATTGTATTTCTTTAGGTTTTTGGTTTTTTGACCTCTGATTACCAAAGGAGGCCTCTGACCTCATTAAAAGCAATAGGGGCTTTTCTCTAAGTACAACAAAATCATATGCCAAGTGTGAAAATTGTCCATCGTAGCTTTTTAGTAGTAGTATTTTTTAAGGATTTTGTTTATTCACCTCGGAAAGCCTTTTTCCTTTATCCAAGCCAGTAGATTTCATGATCTTCTGACTGAAACGCATCTGCATGCCAGTATAAAAAGCACCTATCTTTCATACCTAGAAATATCGTGTTTACATTGATTTCGGCTTATAACCTCTCGTGACCTCGCATGACCTTTGACCTCTGCCAAAAATAGGTTTTTTTTTTGCTTTATATGATAATTCTATTAACCAAGTATGAGAATTATCCATCATTGCTAAATTGAGATATCGTGTTTACAAGACAAGTGTCACACACACACATATATACATATATATACTTATAAACACATATATATATATGTAATATATATATATATATGTATATATATATAATGCTAATTCCCCCCTTAAGGCGAAAGTCTTTATATCTTTCTACCTTAAGGCCAAAAGAAAATAATAAAATACACACGCATATATTTCCCGCCAACGTCCTCAAGATATAAACAACGTTATTTCAATGGCCTGCCATCCGTGCGTGTTAGCAAATAGGTGTCCGTAAATTCGTCGACTTTGAAGATTGTGTCTGTAAAAGGAAGTTACCACACATTTACGTATTCCTATATTAAAAGTGTGTGAAAACGTTAGGGGGAATCCGTTTTTTTTTGCCCTATTTTTTTTTTCGCCCTATGGTCGACTTTTCAACAACTTCTTTCGCCCTAAGGTGGGAAGTAGAGAAATATATATATATATATATATATATATATTTATACACATACGTACATACCTTTGAGGTATTAACGCCAGCGTGATTGCATAGATCACTTTCACCTTCGAAAAGAAATCAATAAAAAGTAGATAGCGTTTCCATTTCCTCACTCAACTAATTTGAAAGTCCTAAAATCGAGAATTTTATGTTTTTTCTTTCAGGAGGAGGCCCCACACATTGGTAAGGACTACTTCAATATTTCTGCACTATGCAGTGCATTTATTGTATGAAAAACCACCTATTTCAATAGATCTCAATAAGCAGATGTAACAATTCCATTGCTGTCCCTCCCTTCAACGCAATGTTATCATGCTCATGTCTTAAAATATGTGTTTACGTCACTACAGTGGTTGTATAATGCGTCAAGTTTCATTGTATTTCATTATTTATCTTTCATTACAGATATTTTAAATTGCAGTATTGTATGTTAGGAACTGATTTGTTTTGAACTGCAGACAATTTCAGATTCGAAACCTATCCTGGCATCCTTATTGGTAGTTACCGAGGTTTCAGAGGGTTAATATGGTACTGCATAGTAAATCCAGCTATGCAAACTCCATAACCAGATTTTATTAGTATTCGTTAACAACTTCTAGAAAGTTTTTGACCTTCATTTGAATATGACATTCACAAAGCTTTGACAGCCCCCTAAGATATTCTTATTTTAATTTAAACAGGAAAGAGAGACAAAACGACACTTGCAAGACATCCATCGTCCCGTCTTCAGTTTGCAGCCCAGCACGAAACAACCAATCAGGTAAATATAGCTATTTTCTTTTTAATCCATCGAATCATCCTTTGTTACAAATGGAATAAGACTTGTAAATACTTTGTTACCTTCGTAATGATAGTATTGACATGTAATCATTCTTCACCATGTGAACAGGTGTAATCTTTATATAGTATTAATCAGAAAATATCAACCTTTAAAGAAAGGCGTTAAACAAAAATTTAGCTTTGACACATTCAACATATGTATTGTAAAGAAATTTGTACTAAATTTTCATAAATGGTTCTCCAGAAAATAGCATATATATGTTAACTCAAGTTGAATTTGAAACAAGCACAGTTCATACTATATAGCCTCACATGTGAGTTCATAGGAAGCACGAGTTGTTAAAAAAATTACATTCCATATAGGTACACTGATATCCCTATCTGTTTCAAGGTCAGAACAATCGATTGAAACAAAGACATAACAAAACAATACTAATCAATGCGAAAAGATGACATCATTGTCACTTTTCTAACCGCTCTTTAGGAAACAAACTTAACAACATCTCTTTACCTTTTACTCAAGCATAATGAATGAAAATTTTACAAGAATGTTGACATCTAGTTCCACTTTTACGTATCAAAACTAAACACTTGACTGTTCCCCTCCTATAATACAAGTAAAAAACATATTTTTGTAATTGAAAACACAATCTCAAAAGTTTGCTGAATTTAAAAAGATACTCAGTTACAAAACACATACATTACAAAAAAGTTTTCCTGCATGATGAGGAGTCTTTGACGTTATACTGGTAAGCTTATATAAGTTAAATAACCACTTTATCTGATCATAAAAGAAACGATAAGCGAAGGGTCTTCTGTACACAATTTTTGATCACCTTGGTGAAGTATTTCTAGACAAAAGGAGCGGGAATACGTTGATTCACGAAGACCTTTGTTGGTACAGGGTTTAGATTTCATGGTGCAAAAGAATATGAGCCCATGGTATGAGATACATCATATTAACACAGTTTTCCAGCTTGTTCATGCGACAAAAACGGAAAGAAAGCGTAAGACGTAAACAAGCCCCATATTGTAACTTATTTGAATTGTTTTATTTCTAACTTCAGAAATATATTTTATCAAATTTTATCCTGATCAACGTCGTGACACAGAACCGTCACTTACTGAGGCCTCTTTTGTAAATCAGCAGTTCCAAATATTCATGACATTAACCAGAAGTAAACTGGGTATCACAGAACAAGAAAGAGTGCGATGTACTCCAAAATTGCATAACAGTTTACCGAAAGAGGTAGAGAATATACAACAATATCCAACATTGTTATGGACTAACAGCCTAAAGTACTATAACGTTCACTTGGGGCAAACGGTAAAGAGTTATAGGGTGTAAAATTGTTGAATAATGTTTTCTTGTGTTGAATTACAGAACCTGGTATCTTAACAAGGTAAGTGAAATCAGTTGCTGAATCGTGCAACAAGAATGTATCGTCCAATGAAGTTGAAACAAGACCGTTAGTCCTCTTATTTAGTATAGAAGTATCATATAATCAAAAAGCCCTGACTACCACAAATAATGTTGAAATGTTAACGGACTTTTCTTTGTAGCAGTGATAGTCAGCAGTCAAGAATTCTTACAGATTATTTTATATTCACTGAGGAAATGTGCTTTCTTATCTTTAGTGACGAAGAGGTTGTTTTCTATGTATCAAGTGACATGGTCTTGTATGTTGAAGAGCTTGGTACGGTAAGCGAAGAAGGTAGGTTCTTTACAAATGCTCACTCTCAGTATTGTTTAATATGTGTGTAAAATGTGAATACCATTTACGACATAAGAGAGAATTTTTAGTCTATGACAATAAAATCTTTTTTTGAATTCCCAGATCCAAATAAGGGACACCTTGGGGTTGAAAAGTAAGTATTCTATATAAATAATGATTGTGACCTCCTATTGCTGTTAAACTGCTTACACATGAGTGTATGTGACATAAACATATCATCTCCTCCAAACAGATTTGCTATGCCAGAGGGATATTCATCTCACGACGGCAACAACTCTTTCAAAGTGGCAACATACACTGGCAGTGAGTTAAAATGTCTTTTCCATATAAAGACACAACTGTAGTAATTTAGGCGCTCGATTTTTACTCAGTCTTAAAATGCCGAGATCAGATGGAAACCGAGCCGGAATCCGGATTATTTATTTGATCAGATTTAGATGAAGTTTGATAACAACTGGATTATTTTATAACCGAATACGATGACTTGGGTTAAACTGTTATCCCGCACGTATTTACAGTATGAAGTGTGTGAGGCCCGGGTGTTTCAGAAATGCAAATATTAACGTGATGAACTCAATAGTCCTCCTATTATATTGCTAATGTTCCAAGTTAGAGTTCAATCGCACTTAAATTTAGAAGTTGCTTTGAAGAGCATTTCATTGTTGCGCAGGGGAGGCATTGTTCTCAAGGAGTGTTGGGTTATAAGGATCTCTATCTTCACAAATTGGATGAGTTTCTTCTTCCTGAGACAAATGAAAAGCTCATTAGCAAGAAAGCAAGTTCTTTTAACTACTGAGTTTTTTCAGTTTAAATTGCAACCTTACGCCCCTTCAGGGGCGTATATACATTATTTTGGAACCAACTACACTTCCTGAAGACCGACTACCAATGACATAGTTGTACGCAGTAGCGTACTCAGGATTTCTCTCAAGGGGGCCATGCAGTAAGCTGTGTGATCGCCGGCCTGGGGAGAGGTCTAAGGGGAGGGTTGACCCCTCCCTTTTTGAAACTTTTGAAAAATAAGTTGTCCTTACATGCATTCTGGTGCCACAAATGCTACCTTTTGAAGTAAAATTTGTGTTACAGAATTACGTATTTTTAGGACCAAAACAAAATTGGCATCCGTGAAGGGGGCCATGGCCCAATGGGCCCTGCGTACTCACTAATTAACAGGGACGGTAGTAATTTCATAGGCGTATAGGACTTTTCCAATTGGGGGCAGAAAATTCTTTCCCGAAACTAAAATGTTGTCCGAAATTAGTTGCAGTTCAGGTGCTTAAAATAGACCACTGACAGACTGACGCAAAGCGCGAAAAAATTTTTGCAACTTTTTTGGGCATTCGATCAAAAATTTGGAAACTCAGTAAAAAATTGGGGCAATCTTTTCCCTTTTACTTCATCTCTGCTTGAATTTCAATTTGAGTAAGGTATCAAATGTAGGTCATGTCTGGTCTACTGTTACAAAGGCATACTGAACTGGATTTGAGACCGACTTTTTGGCGCTCAGAGACCGACTTTTGATTTTCACCGGGGGGGTCACCCCCACACCCCCCGTATTTAAGCCCCTGAATGCGTTGTGTGTACTGTATGGTATCAGTCAGGTGTATGTCCAGTATGTTCAATATTAATTTGCACTGGATTTACAGTCAAAACCTTCAGTTGGAAACTGCATCAGCATATGAGAGTGTATCTTTAGTTACACTGGATTTCAGAACGTTAAAACACCTAAACATGCTACTAAGTCCATCTTGCATTTTAAGCAGCGAAAACAGAGACAACACACCAACTGTGGCTGGAAAAGATGAGCTCTCTTCCTTTTAGCTATGTATGCAAAATATATAAAAAAAAAGTTCGCAATAAGGGGTGTGTGAAAAAGGCCCAATTAGTTTGTAAGTGAAAACATTCGAGCCATTGCGTTTAAACAGTAGGAAAGTGATGAAGTAGAAGTATCGTCACCCATCTTCTGAAAGCAAAATTCTTATTCATCTGTTGAAAGTGGTGAATAATGTTACAAGAATTTAATGAAGAAATTATAATTAGAAAGAGATCCTTTTGAGGTAACACAGTTTGCATTGCTGTAGCTAAACATTCCTAAAATACATCGGCGCTCGGTTAAGCATATTAATGTCGATTTGATAAGTTATCCCCCCAAAACTCTTTTACGTTTGTAACAATGTAAACTGATGTATATAGCTGCGAGCGTTATGTTTTATTGCTTCGACGGTGGGAGCTATAGGTTTAACCGAACATTTAAATCAAGGAAAATTTGCACCATAGAAAGAACTTCAGTTTTTATATACCCCCTACAGTACCTATATTTTTACTAAATTTTTCTGACATTGTAAACACATTGATGATTCAAAAGGATCCGGAGAAATAAGTTAACCACCATGTTCTCCTTAATCCCAGATCCTTCTTGCGTACGTCAGACCCAGACATGTTCCAAAAAGAGACTGATATCAAAAACACATGTACTGTTTGTAATGGACATTAAAATGGGCAAAACATACAAACGTTGGACCGGAACGATTAACGTACCGAATGAGAATCAAAAGTGTGTTATTATTTCTACTGCTGCAGGTAAGAATGTTTTTCAGCTATCACAATTGTTACTGAAAGTAGACACACATGTCGTGTTAGAAACACGTCACGGGATATGCAAATTTCAAGACGAGAGGATGTAAAGAATAAAAAACTGTCAACAGAAAGATTATTTTTTTAAGTGGCTATAGATTGACAAAAAAATATTTTGATAATCTGTTTTGCGAGGAAATTGGATAAATAATAGTTTTTTATATAGAATTACTTAGAGCTATACCGTAACAACAATATCGGACTGAAAGTTACAATGGACTCCATTTAATAATTTTAGGTTTCCAGTTATTAATTTACAGAACGTAAAGTGTGTACTAGGCATTTGTAACTTTAACATGAGCTTTTAAAGAGGTGTAACTTAAGAACAACATCAAATTATGTGAAGCGTTTAGCCCACGTTATTGGGCTGTCTTATTCACATACCAGACAACAGAATAACTTTCCTTAAAAGATCTAACCGCCAGATTTTGTTTTTCGTAGAAAGTGCGCTCGAAAGTAGGGTCGTAAGCTGGAGTGCTTTTGTGAAGCGGATGATTGAACTTCCATATTCAGAGTTTGTGGTTAAAACAGAGGGTATTTGCATCGATAAAGGTAATGTCTACATCCATAATCTGACTTCACATCACTAGCCTTTGCAATAACATGCCTTTGTAATAACATAGTACGAAAAGCTAAATTTTCCTAATTAATAAATTCAAGTGACAATGAACGTATAAGAATAAAATGTAAATATATCATGTAATATAATATCGAGGAATATATATTTTCTACTGGAATATAATATTTCTATGTATTTTCACACCGTAGATCATCTTTACTTGATCAACGAATATTTAACATGTACTCCGTTAGATGCGTTTCTAACGGAAAAGAAATTAGATACAGGCTCGAATGTCCCATTTTCTGCCCAGACAGTACTACTCTATATCGTGCAAATCCTGCAGGGAATTGAATTCCTTCACACTTCTGGAGTAAGTCCACCTTTCTCAGAGTTTAACCAAAACATGAACGTTACATCAATGTAGGTCACCTGCAAATGTACAAATAATCGCTCAAATTTTCGTTTTGCAAAAACTTATATTTACCAAAGTGAGCTCTTGTCGTTATTGTAATTCATTTTCCTTGTCTATTACCTGCAGTTTCTACATCCTGGTTTATCGCCAAATAAAATTCTTGTAAGTAAAGAAGATAATTGCAAGTTGTACGACTTCTGCCTACCCAAGGATGCAACAAGAAGAGTGATTCTGAAGAAGACTCAGGTTTTTTATTAATGACTTTTCAAAAAGATCACTTTGCGCTTATACCTCTGTTTAAATTATTTAAAGAAGAGTCACTTAAATTGAATGAAAATTGTAATTGCAATATTTTGTTTTCTGCATACAATATGCTTTTATCCATTTTTCTTGCCATAAGATTCATTGTACTTTGAACAACTTTGCACCAGAATCTCTTTTGAGAAATGAATACACACGTGATAGCGACGTATGGCTGGCAGCCGTTGTTATATGGTACCTAGTTTCATCTGGTAAGAGCAAACTAATTACTGACAAATCCCCCAATATGTTTTTAACTGTGTGTAGGTCAAAATTACGATGTAATAATCATTAGACTTGATACTATATTTACCTCATTTTACTGTCTCTTGTGCAAGTCTCTCGCCTTGGGTTTGAAATGTTGAATTGAGCAAATGTAGCAAATTCGTGATAGTGTTAATTCTATCAAGTAATTACACACACAACACTCAACTTCATAGGTGTATTTTCAACAACATGCCATGTCCTCTCAATGAATTGATAAGTAGAAATGTTGCAACAAATGCTGCTTTTCATAAATTTCTTCCATTTGTAAATGTTGTCTAATCATATCATCCAAGACGTTAACAGCAGCTAATCTAGCCAAAAGAACATACGACCCTCCCCCATCTCCAGTTGCCATAGTCCTAGTAAGACATGATTTAGCAGGGCAATGTCTGAATGTTTATTCCATTTGCTAACGATCAGTTCTATGTCTTCTTTTGAAGGAAAATTTATATTTTCAACCCTGAGTAGTGTGACACCTAAAAGTAAAGCTGACTTAACAGCTGTACCAAAGTGGCCATTAGAATACACAGAATTGAGGTTTGTTTAAATGCATACATTTGGCATAGGTTCTATAAAGTAACTTTAAAATATCTACAGGAATTGCACAACAGTAATTGCGGTATCTTATGGTATTCATATAGTTTAGGTAACGGAGGTTTTTCATTTTCTGTTGTCATATGTGAATGTTACAAAAATATCTAACAACATATTTCTGATGTTCATGCTTTGCTCTGCCCTAGAAGAAAGTTTTAAAAAGTGTCAAAAGTATATCTTGTGCTTAAATGTTTCTTTGCAGGAATGAACTTTTGCTCCAGTGTTGGGACCCAGACATTTCAAGTCGTCCAGAAGTACATCAGCTACAAAGATCATTTAACGAGGTAAAGTTTGAATAATGGTGCAACATAGCAATATTTGGTTTTATAGCACATAGTTTGTACATAGTAATAATGCCATCTCAGGTTTATTGTTAAAAACAATTTTACAAATGAACAAATGTAACAACAGGTTCAACAACACCATGTCTGGCATCCGATATTGTTTCATTTATCTGAATTTGTGATAATGTTGCTCCGCTACTTGAGAATAAGCATTAATTACTTGACAAGAATTGCAAAGAAAAGGTGAGTCCACAGTATTCTCCTTAATTAGTAAAAAATCCAAGACATAAGCCAGTGTAGAGGAACGTCAGACATTTGTTGTGTTTTCGCTATTTACGATCGCTGTCTTCAGTGTCAATCATAATTTCGAATAATTACTACAGTTAGGTAGTTGCTATCTGAACGAAACAACGTCAACTGCATAACTGAACTTTTAACAGTTGTTAGATTATTTCTTATCAAAACAAAAAAATCTTGTGTCACTAAGGTAAATCTGCAAGGATGTGACACTAAATAAACATAATTATTCCATACTTCAACATTGTTATTTCCATTCCCGTCTTAGATTCTCATCAAGTTTCAAAAAGTTGCAAACGTTGATTACGCAGACAATGGGAGATGCATATTGTCAACCGAAGAGAATATTTACTGTGGATAAAACAGAGTTTTCCTCAGTCTCTGTTTCAAGTAATATTTTGGAGATGTGAACTAAAAAAGACTTAAGTGTAAACAAAAGCTAAATTAGAACAGAAATAGAAACATCAACCTTTCCGCTATTTTTTTTTTAAATTCAATATTTACTTTCATTGCTTTTTTTCGAGATATTGATTCCCACTAATACAGTTTTCCACACTTTTACCAGTAAGTTAAATCACAAGACAGGCACAGTTGTTTCTAAAAATATCAGTGAGTGGCTGTACAGAAGTCTATCGATTTTCAATAAAACTGCAAAAACTAATAGTTAACGTGAATGGCACTTTCCAAAGTTCGAAGTATTAGACCTTGAAATTTTTGCAAGATCAAAACCTGAAAAGTTTTAAGCCCAATTCCTTCTTTTCGATAGATAAAATTATCCCAACTGTGTTCACTTTAAGCCCTGCTCGAACTTCACAATTGTAGTACTTGGCAAGTCTTAAAATAAAATTGCCAAATGCAATTGCAAAAGAACATATTATGGGCAATATACTAATGTATATGATGGAGCTACATTACTGCCCTTCCCACATTTCACTGATGTACACAATGAGTCAATTTAACTGTCATGAGCAACAAAAATTTCAGACAGCTTGAACCAGGGAGTTGTAACAACTCCCTGCTTGAAAAATGTGCTTCCGAAGATGCAAGAGCTCTTTGAAGTAATCATATGTACATTTTAATGCCGAGGATAACAGTTTCCCTTGATGTAGCTTCTTAAACTTTCTATACAACTTACTTTAGAAAAATCATTTTTCGAAATATGAGAACAGCCCTGCACCAAGTAGTTTAAACTTCTCAGCAAGATAGCTCATGTGACTACAAACGTATTTAAGAAGAAAATGTGTTCCTTGTAGGTCATCTCGTGGGACTAGTTTACACGATGTGGCGAAAAAACTATGGAAGTATGATATGTGACTCTTCTTTCCTATGGAATTTCACATTATAGTTGAATCATTTTGACAAGAAGTTTTTCTTCTTTTGCAAGAAGTTACCTCTGTTATACAGGCAGCATGATGCTTAAATAGAAACCCAAAATGTTTCTCTCTCATAACCCTAACAAAAAACTTGTGGCAATTAGTTTCAAATAATCAGGTTTTCACATGTATCTGCCATGTGTAATTATAGGTTTTTGTGTGAAAACCGGTGTTTTCCCTTGACAATGACACAGGTTGGCTAGTTGTCACACCTTGCCACAAGTTTTCACTTGTTTAACATGTAAAAAGTGTGGCAACTAAAATCAATGTTAACAAAGAATTCTGAGACAAAACCTGTGGCTTGAAATTAAAGGCAGGAAAGGTGTGTGTGTCTGTTTCTAGAGGGTTCCAAAAACACACGTTTGCCACCCAAGAAGCGTGGTTTCGTTTGTTTTCCACGTGTGATCACGCGTGGTTACAGGCACAGGTTGGCAAACCTTTTTGTAAAGGAAGGTTTGATTGTGGTCGTGATATTGATGCACCTAACACGATGCACAGTTCGCACAAATTTCTTACAAGCTGTGTACATTTACGGGTTCATTTTATTATAATTTCCTTTTACTGAAGAATTGTATCAGGTTTTGCCTACTTAATACCTTGATTCTATGTTAATCGTAATGACCACTTACTAAACACCCTATTTACAAAAGAACTTACTTATAAAAATCATTGTGTAATTATTAATTAGATTTTGCTTTTAATTTGTCATTTAATATGGATCATAAAAACGTTAATTGTTTTCTGCACTAAAGTTCAGATAATAACATCTCACAATGCAACAAACAATATGAAGAGTTTCAAGCACCGCCTGCACTATAAAACACTATTTAGGCAAATAAACATATTTTCCATGACCTTTGTGGTATAGGGGTAATATCTCTTTGCAGCAGCAACAGTTTGCTCGTTATTAATTGCTTAAGTGTATATGAAAAGCTACGTTGATTAGGTCAAGAAGAAAGAGGTAAAATCCAGTAACTCTTAGGTTTTACATGTTCAGTGAATCTCAGCAAAATAAGTAAGGGCTTGCAAGTGGCAAATAATTCAGATCCGTGACTTCACTATAACTACAAATAAGTGGCTGCGTACAAACCGTAACGTACATCAATCAAGAAAAGACCTAAGTACAAAGTTTGTTTACCTAACGTGTTTAGCAACTCTCGATAAAAGACCTAAGTGTCTTGCGTGATAGCTTTTATCTGTCTGGCAAACTACAGTATTTAAACATTATGTCCAAAGATCACATGCTAATTACATGACGTATTTTGCTTATGTGTTTCGTCAAATATATTAGTATTTATTCATCGTGCTTGTAGTCAAGTTTCATTTTTAATAAAGGCTATTCATGAAAATGATAGGGGTTGTTTTTTGTTATATGTAAATTTCTACAATATGACGTGTTTAAAACGTGTAATTTTGCTGGTCATTCCTTTATTTTGGACGATTTCTTATGGTGAGTATGACCTCAGTGATTTCAACAAACCAATTACCCGAGAAGAACATTTTTTTACACATTTTTAAACTATTTTTAGTTGGACTTGATATATAAAAGAATACCGCCTTTTATTAATAAACATTCGCTAAGTAATATACTGTGAAAATGTACCACATTCATGTCTATAAATTCACTAATGTCAGTTTGTGTCCCAGTTTCATTTGTTAGTGTATGTCAATACACTCTTATTTTCAGTAATCGTTGTACATAGCGCAGATATCTGTTGACGTTTTACTCACTACAACCTATTCAGGTTTTCCAGAGAGTAATCCTTAAATTACTATCAACACACCCTTCATCCTTGAATTTATAACTGGGTTGCCATAAAAAGTATAAGGCCTTAAGTTTTCCCTGCAAACTTTTGGTGCCTTCATTTACAAAAACATTTTACAAGGCAGTTAAGTTACTGTTATTTGGAAGTACAACTGTTCACAGATTAAAAGTCCAGGAATTGCCACTAATGCCTTTCATTGCAGACTTCGACAGATTTAATAACGTTTAAAATTAGCTTTTTCTTTCCAGTATAATCTTGCTTCTTAAACAGTAATAGTAGGGAATCCCTTCTTTTGAATTAGTAAAGATAGTTCCTGTATTGACTTTTGCAGAGATTTCATGGTATCATTGATGAATATTCTCGGAAATCTGATAGTAAATTTCACCACAGTTTTAAAGATTTCTTGCAGTTTTTACAGTTTTGTTTAAATCTTGAGTTTTACAAAATCGGTTTGATGTCCGTCGTGATAACTTTGTAGCCACCTTTGAAATCAAGTTTTGTTTTCCTTTTTAGTTCCAAATACAACTGCACCCTTAACTTATCATGTTGTCGTGATATAGCAACCTTCTTTTAAACTACTACTTGTAGCTGTTGTTTGCATGGTGTTTGTTACCTAAGTTGCTTTTTTAGCATTATGAATCAGGAGACTAACTCTATCAATTATTATGTCTCTAGTTATTATTTAAGGCGTAGACAACTTGGGAATATAATGCCGAAAATGAAACAAGGCCTCTCATGTATTTGGCTTTCCATTTTTGCAATGCTTTGGCCAGTAACAATAGAAACAACACAGAAACTGTAGACTGCTGTCTCAGTGTGTGAGTTATTTTAACAGCATTTCAGCATGGTATACACTGTTAACAATTTACTGTAATTTTTACAGTAAATTACTGGCAGCAGAGTTCCCAGTAGTGTACTGTAGATTTTACAGTAATACCGTCGTAACTGTAAAATATTTCTACAGTATATACTGTAAAATTTACAGTAGTAATATCGCTTGCTGTTAACATGGTTACAGTAATTTACTGTAGGGATAAATGCTATTGTTAACGTTAAATGGTTCGGTACTGTAAAATTTAAAAGCAAAACAGTGAAATGCTGCAATTTGCCTATTTTTGTCTGAATCGATCGACATCATTGTCATTGAGGAATTATCATTGCAGATTAATACTCTACCTATATCTCTATCGCTTATTGTTCCACATAACAAGAGTAGATCAGGGAAAAGTTGGGTAGGATTTATATTCGCCTGGCATGGTAAACCCCCATTTTAAAGGGAGGTTCTGTAAAGAGAAGTTCTGGCTCCTGAGGACAGAAAATCGCCAACTGTTGATAAT
Organism: Holothuria glaberrima; assembly: GCA_009936505.3. Lineage (NCBI taxonomy): Eukaryota > Metazoa > Echinodermata > Holothuroidea > Aspidochirotida > Holothuriidae > Holothuria > Holothuria glaberrima. Next base: position 10,527 of record WURT03316980.1, on the reverse strand, counting down.
GATTTGGCTGAACTTTAGCTGTAGGTCGCACTTACAAATTTAACACAGTGGTACTGGTCGTCTACCCTGACGTTATGCCTAACAGTGACAGTTATACGGTACCTATGCCTCACAGTAGTCCCCTAGTTAAGGCTATTACTGTTGTGTACAGGCAACTTACTAGCCTAACGTATTACTATAGTTGCATAGCTTCTACACAATTTAACATTAGGCCACTGTAGGCACACACAGGCTTACGGTCTCCATTTGTAGATTTTGAACCATATTTTTTGGCTGATTACAGAAAATGCCAGTCAGTGTATTGCCCAATTTTATAAAAAAAAAAAAGAGATATTAGGACCAGTACTGTGTACAACTGTTTAAAAGTGCGATTCTAAAACACTGCGAACCAAGTGATCTTCAGCTGAAATTGCAACACGAATTCTGCTCATCTGAGCTACCGCCGCGTTGTCGGTCGAACGGAAATGTCGAAAGTCAAAATTAACGCATTGCATAATGTGAATCGGACAAAAATACAGTAATTTACTGTAACGTAACCACTAAGTATGGTCGTGGCTTGGGATGAAGAAAAAAAAATTCAAGATTGCAGTAAGTTACTGTAGACTAAACACACAGTACGTTACTGTAGACGAAAACAGTAATATACTGTAAAATTTACAGCGATTTCTTACAGTGTATACAGTGGCGGAGCGTCCATTTAGTCAGGGGGACAGCCTTCCCACCTGACGAACACAAATCGGCTGTCGGCGCTCTCTTTAGGTTTTTACAGTATTTAGGTATAGGGTGTCTACCTACTTCAAAGCCGCCCCTAAAGGCCCGTCTTGCCCAATTTGACCGTATTCCCTTGCTCCGACACTGGCTACATAGACTTATTTATGGGTCCATGGAGACACTGTTAAAGGAAATTACACTCTAAAAACAGTCGGTTCAATTTGAACCGACGCGGGGTCGGAGGGGCAACTAACCAAAATCTGTTCAGACATTTGACTTGATTGTAGAGTGTAATCTGTTCACTTGGGGCTCAAGCGGATTTTCTTATTTTAAAAGTCCCTTTTTTACGAGTATGCTTAGGTACCCCTCAACGTTCGTCTCCTATCTCTATTCCCAGGACTCTGAAGAAGAGATTATTTCAAAACATGTCAATCTTGGCGAACTTCGTAAGTCTATCAAATTTCTGATCCATTTACCTTTGGTGAAAAACTTATTCTATTTCTCAAATTTTGGTTTAAGTTACCCGTTATGATCATTTTTTCTCAAATATTCCTAACCTTTTCCTTGGTTGTGCACGGAGTGAGAAGAACCCTGCACAAGAATAAAAAAATCAGTTGGCTGCAGACCTACAGTGATTTCCGTTTACCAGACCCTACTGTGCAGTAGTTTAAAATGTTTCATAGGCAAACTGCACAGTCCAAGTGGCACCTCTGTGATAAGAGTACACTAGCTACTATCATTGTATAAGCCATTGTGCAAAAGGACCCTACACTGCATTTATTCGTTAGCTACTAAAAGAATGACAAAAACTACCTATGAACAGAATAATAAAAACTTCTTTCACTCTACACGTAGGTGTCGTGACTAGTGGTGACATCAGAGTGGCCTCGTCCGGGAAGACAGTTAAAATAAGTAGGATACCCATAATATTACAATTGTTATTTTTCCTAGCAAAAGGATAAAGATAACTTTACGCCGATGTAATCCAATGTTTGTGGGGAGAGTTTTGATTTTAATTTCATCGAGGAATTTTAGTAGGCACGTAAAAGAGTTATCCCGATGTCGGAAAGTTGCCCCAAAAGTGTAACAACAATTTTTTTCTAAGAGGGAGATTCTATGATGGGACCTTCCATTTTCAGGATGCTTCACGAAAAGAAGACCACCAGTTTGGGAAAATGTGGTTAACTACTTGTAAAAGGCTCGGTAACCAAATGATATGCCAAGACATACATGGCTGACACAGCTTCTATAAAAGAAGGGAACCCTTTTTCAATGGAGCAGCTGTTCTTTGCATTAAATTTTTTAGAGTGGTTTCAAAAACGTTTTGCCAGTTAAGCGCACTGTGCAACCCTTCAATTCGGTTTGTTTAGATAAACACTTACTTAATCAGCACTTAACTCGGTACGTCAAGTATGTATGTCGTGCAATATATGCATGTTACAAGCTATAATGTTGAATACAAGTATTCGTCCCCTTCTCTGTGACTCTTCGTGCCCCGTTACCATCGACAGCCATAAAATGTTGCCTGTCGCCCCTATTGGGGCTTCGAATTACTGACAACCGCTGGTCGTTCACCCATTGGTGTAGCTACGGTGGGCATGGGGGCGACAGCCCCCCCCCCCCCATGAAAGCCTGCCACCATCCCACGCGCCCCACTGAGATTTTTAGTTATCCAAAAAATTACATTTTGGGCGAAAAATATATCATTCGTCTGAATGGTCTCAAATCCCCATGATGAACACAAATGTACAATGCAAGATTTCGGCGCGATTCCAGCTCATTTGTCACATTACACACTCCATATCTTATAACAATTATTGAGGCAATAAGACATTATTGTGACCAAAGCGCTGTTACGATAAAAGTACATCTTCGACCTCTTCAGGGACCCTGCATCAGTAGCATACACGGAAACATATTTGTAGCATGTATTTGTCGTTACACATTTTTACAAGTGCCATGCCATAGCCAAAATATCACAAAATAATGATGGTATCTAACTATGTAATTAATAGAAAGATTTGACAGTTTTGCATCTAAGCAACCTTACCCAAAGAAAAATTTTCAGGGGAGAGAAGATACGCCTTCACTTATACAACATACCTTTCCTTTTCAGTCAAGCAAAAGTAAAATTGCGAAAGTTTCTCAATATATGATCAGTTGGATAATTGATCAAAGATAGCACCATTTTGCGTCTAAGCTATCTGAAATGAACAAAATTTTCTCTAAAGGGGAACACCCGTCCCCTTAGACCCCTCCCCAGGACATCACCTGCACAAGGTGACTAAGAAAGGATTTGCTCCTGGTTAAAACTACCCTCGATGCGAAAATGCACATTTTAAACCGGCTTTCTGGGTGCATCTGGGGTGGGCTTACAGCATTATCTTCTATAGCCCCCCTCCTCTCTTCATCACCAACCTCTGCTTGGCGCCACTGTCCAGATTTGCGGAAAAGTGCCAATGCCGGCGTCAAACTCACCAAAGATATGTCATGATTTCAAAGTAACTTGCCAGACTGTTTTTTTTTTCAATAAACTATTTCATGACCATATCAAGACATGGGATCTCAAAATAAAGGATGTTCAAAAAAACTTTAGAGTAACTTGCAAGGCCAAGGAAGAGTAATTTCTGGCGATCTACGAGGCCTCTTTAGCTAAAACTTCCGGGTAAGCTGCGCTCCAACTAATGGTGGCGCTCCTCTTAGATAGTTACCAGTGGCGTATTTAGGGAACCATTGGGCCATTCCCCCTCACTGATGCCGATTCTTTTCGCAACGCAAATTTTCTTCTTAACGCAAATTTTACTTCAAATGGTAGCATATGTGGCACCGGATTACATGTAAGGACACCTAATATTCAAAACTTTTAGACCGCTCCCCAGGCCGGCGATCACACAACATACTGCATCCCCCTGTGAGAAAGATCTGGCTTCGCCACTGACACTAATAAGGAGCCCTCACATGAAATGGCAAGCTCCCCCTCAGCACTCCCCCACTAAAGCACTAAAAAGATCCTGACTACGTCATAGCGTCAACCCCTTCACCTCCATTTAGGAAGATTTCTGGCCTTATCCTGGTGCATCCATATTTAACGTTTGGCAGTCTGTACTACACACATTGCAAATTTGTGGTAAGCGGGGGAGTCCTTTGTAGTGAAGGATGTTACTGGCTCATGTGTAGCGGCCCATGTCGGCTTTTTTCCCGTTTGGTGCATATCTTTGTAGACCACCCCTATGAAAAAGCATTCGATACATCACTGCATGCCTATCATTCTCTTTAACGTTACTGGTCTACTTATCGTCTTTTTGTCGTCAGTATTTTTCATTACTCTTAGCGTTAGGCTGAAAAATCTTCACACTCTTCTGGCAAGGATTTTGGTATTTTTTTGTGACCTTAAGGGCCGTCAGTGTGAATGAAAAACAATTAATCCAACGCAAGAGATTGCAGGTTTCTTTGATTTTAGAAACATCGGCCTGTGGTTTTCTAAATGAACAAAAATCTGTATGCAAAGAAATTGACGTCATACAGATATTAGTTCTCCTATAGTCAATATTGTAGCAGCCATCTGTTATCAAATTCGGGTCCTTTGTGAATTTTAGCCCCTACCTGTGGGAGGGGGGTTATGCCTAGAACTACTTGTTTGGATGTCTTGGGACCTACACTGCACTGTTCAAGGGCTACGGTTTCTAGCCAAGAATGGAGCAGCACTTGTTTTTTTTTTTTTTTTTTTTTTTTTTTTTTTTTTTTAATATTCGAGAGTATTCCTCGTTGAAGATATGGAAACTTCCAAAATAGAAGAGGGGAAACTCTATATGAAACCTTACGTACAGGACGGTGAATGTTTTTAGACAGTGAGCCCTAGCGGAATGGAAAAAAATCTCAGGGGTGAGTACCAGTAGGGGAGGGATAAGTGGCATGTGCCTTGAAAGAAACTGGTGGGCTAGGTGAAGAGGGATACCCTCAGAAATCTATCCCAATGGACTGTAACATTAAAACAAAAAGAAAAGTTAACGAGAGAACTTTGGAGGAAAACATCCAAATAGTAGACCCGCAGAAGGTCTTTTTGACACTTAAAAATTATCAGCACAAATGTTACAACTACATAACACCTTAAAAACGTGCATGTCATTCCTGAAGTCGATTAGTTCTCAACCCCCTACACTCTGTCTTTTTTAGTCTCAAAGAGGGGAGAGTATTTGGTAGGACCCCGCGTTATTGGCCTGCTTTGTTTGCTACAAATTTTCTTTCTATCAACTTCCTCAAGAATTCGTGTTCTTAGAGTTCAATTGAAAATGTTCTCTGCTCTTACTATGTAACTTTCAGATTAAAGATTGCCTACACGGTTCCCTTTGATTGTCGGAAAGTCGTTCGAAATTTAAAATTGTTCCAGTGTATCTGTTGTGCGATTCGCTAAGCGGCTTGAGGGGGTATGTTGAAAAATTCTTTCGGGCAGCTAGTTTGGCACATGGAATGCAATGCATTTCCTCGATGATAGAAGGCAATCGTATCACCGATTTATCTATCTTTATTTCAGTGTACTTGAAAACCTTACAAAAGATACTAAATCAATCATAAAAGCAATTCAGCAAAGTATGTGTTGTCTAAAAGATTTCTTCCAATCCCCACACATCATTTGGGGTAACTCCATTCATCCTCCCTGTTGGATTTATCCACCCCTTCAAAGAGCTCCAGCCTTTTATTTGATATCTAATTCCTCAGCACCTGGGTTTCGTGATCACACCTCAGTATTATCGTGTGACGCCCATAGATCGAGGCAAAGCACAGATAAGCGTTTAATTGTACTCAAATATTTCACTAGGAAGTATCCCCGACTCCTTGCCATTTGTACATCTGCAGACTCATGTCAAATTAACTATGATTGCCTTGAATTTCTTAAGGGGTACTTGAGTAAAACGCCGATAAAGCAGAATCCCCACAGAATTCGTGTTGAATATCTTTCTTTCTAATCTAATTTTAAAAGTTAGTTTGTAAAAGAAACTTAAATACAACTTATAAGGCCTGAGAGGTGCCACGTAAGGCAGTCTGTGAGGCATTCTCGGCAAATATTATTCGTTCCATATGCTACTTGCTAGATGACAGTGGCCCTTTAATGAGATAGTGCCATAATGGTCTCTATTGGGAAATGGTGCCCTTTAGAATTTGGTCCTGAATAGTACCATAATTAAAACTTCGTAAGGAATGTTGTTGTAGATAATCTTTTTGTCCAGAGAAGATATTGCGTAAGAACAGCTGGAGTGGAATTATTTGTTTCAAAACAGCATAAACACCTTTAAAGTCATCAATGCTTTCTACCAACAGGCTTTTGATCTAGCCTATGCTATAAAAACTAGTCGGATAGGTTGAGTGTCTGTTTAGCAGTTCAGTTCGTATTCATTGCAACTTCATGATAGATAAATGTTTCGTTGTATAGTTCGCAGCTGGAAAATATCCCACACAAAAGCCCCCAAATGGATGTACCTGGATAGAAATTGATATCGGAAGGAATCTTTAAACTTGCAAGCGGAACTGCTCAGGTACTTGGTTTCACGATCGAAGAATCCTCCAACCGCAGTTCGTACTTACCTCCTCTTCTGGTACACCGAATTAATTAAATACTGATAGGGGAGACTTTTCTGTGCTATTTCAGCTGATTGGAAAATTTTTGCTCAAGTAAGGTGGGATAGATGCAAAATGGTGCTACATTTATTGCTAAATTTGAGTTGGATATATTTCCAAGAATTTCTACTTTTTTAGGAAATCTTTTCATCTTGCTTGTTTAAGTGAATTTTTTTACTCAGTTCTTGGGGTAAATCAGAACTCCACTGCGAGGAGTAAGTCAACAGTAAATTGTTAGACTACATATACCATGAGCAAGTTTAATCATAGCTAATGAAATGATATGGAAGTGATTAGGACTGTGCATGTAGGAGACTTTTCGAAAGTCTGATCGCGGTGAAACTGGCAAACAACTACACGCGCGAAACACACGAAAATTTTTGCACTTTTTTTAGGGAATTCGATCAAATATTTGGGAACTCAGTGGAAATATGGGCAATCTTGTCACTTTTTTTCCATCTCTGCAGAAATTTCACCTATTCTGTGCCCGAATTGTGGTCAACTTTTTGCCCGAATTTTCGACCTCAGAAAAATTTTTTGAGGGGTCAGTCTGCACCCTTCCCCGCCTTGTACGCCTATGCCGCGAGTTAATCCACAATAGCCCTCAATAGAAGTTGAGATACTCAAAGGAAATAACGATTGGATAAAATTTAAAAAAAATAGTCCAAACCTAAATTTATTTTTGATCTAATATCTGAAAAATGATCCTAAGCATTCCGGTGATATTTCCATTCAATTCCTATGGTCGGTTTTCAAAATATAAGTAACTGAATTTTCTACCAGAATCCAACTTGTAGCAAACAGGTGTGATGTCATGGCTTCACATGAGGACCAATGTTTTGTGTTTCTTTATTTTTCATCCTATTGTTTTGACCTCGGATTGATTAGGGTTGCTATCTTTTTTCAATGCTCAGAATGCATTTATGGTACAAATATTTTGGAGGTTTGTTGTATAAAACTGGTAGTAAATTTTAAAGAAAAACAAAACATTGCCCTTCAGTTTGAAGACATGACATCACACATGCTTGCTTCAAGTTCACTTTTGTTAGGAAATATGTCAAATTCAATCGCTAATATCTCGAAAACTGAACATGGGAAATGAATGAACAATTCACAGAATCCTTAGAATATGTTCCCCTTCAACATATCAAACATAAATGTGAGTCTGGACTTTTCTTTTAAGGGTTGATAAAATTATCGGTCGCCATTGTCGTCCTCGTCCTCGTTGTCATCGTCGTCTATGTCCTAGCACTCACCACACCATCACAATAAACGTTACCATTACCTTCACAATCAATGCAGCACGAAGTTGTCATAGCCTTATTTTTTGTCAGCATCGTCAACGTCGTCATTGTTGGCATCGTCACTAACCGTCGTCGTCGTCACGTCGTCATCGTCATAATGATGTTATGACGAAACCACATGTTTGCAATGCAAAATACAATAAAACAATAATAACTCACGCAGATCCATTGTATGCACTGATTGTCTTAATTCCTGTTGGCTTATGTGGGACTGATTGAGAGGAAATTTTGCCAGACGCATCGGGAGCTCTACATTTTTTATCCTTTCCAACCCCAAAACAATTTTCTTACGAAACATTTTCCCGGATTAAACTGTTTTGAAGCAAATATTATCCGAAAGGGGATTTTTTAAATTGTTTCTACTCATTTCCAATGCAATTTTTAGATGGTTACATGCTTAATTTTTTGTCCACAGGCTAAATCAAAAATATTCAACACATCAAATCATATGATCTGGAGAGAAGCTGAAGATATTTAACCTCATCCTATTCTATAATTTATTCGAAAACTTATAATGTCTTGTCATTAGACCTGCTCGTCTCTATACCGCAACCAGCCTTGCAACCGGGAGGTCCTGACCTGGTCATACCAAAGACTTTAAAAATGGAACCTACTGTCATTGTGCTTGGTGCTGAGCATAAGCAATGGAGTATGGGGAAATAAGCCAGTAGGCCGCAACTGGAAAAAAGGCCGTGGCCGGCCAGACTTAAACCAAATGGTTAGAAACTGAGCCGTAAAACCTCATTTAACAAACAATCTAACTAAATAACTATACCGCAATAAGTGAAATATGTAAAAATTCGGGTAAGGTAAAAAATGAGCATGAGCTACATCACTATACAGAAAACAACTCACTCTGGTGAAATGTGCAAAATTTGCCACTCCTGTTTCTTCAAGTGTTTAAATAGCAAATTCTTCCTTTCTTTCTCTTTAAGTTCCTTTTTTCTCTTTAAGGGTGCAGAATTATCTAGTTATGAAAGCAGATTGTAACAATAAACACTATTTGTGGTTGTACGTTTCTTTTTTTATTTTATAAAAAGACCATTTGCCTGTCTGCCTGAAGTAGCATGACTTATTTCCTAATAGTCTTTAATGTATTTAAAATCTAGCAATTATAGTGGACAGTTTTACCTTAATGATATTTACACAACTCCGTGCAATTGATTTGTAAACACTTTTGAACGGTTTTACATCTGCACGTAAATTTCTTAAAGGGATTTTTCAGAGACAAAATCAGTACGTTTAAAAATGAAAAACATTTTGCTCCTTTAGGAGGTGAAAACCGCATCTCAATAGCTTGCAGCGTTTGGAAGATACAAATTTTCAAAGAAATGCAATTTTTTTCTCATGATGAAGTGCATAATGGGAAATCTGTGATGTCATCGCGGCACATTAATATGACATAGAATTGAATTCCTTTATGATATTTATGCCGCTTTAGGGAATATTTAACAACTTTGTTTGTTATGCCCTACATATGGTGTAAATTTGTGCTAAATCTACATGGAAACATATTCAACCATTCCAGCAGCATCAGATTTCAAGGAAAAAAAGGACATTAAATTTTAAAGAAAAACAAAAGGAATCTGAGGCAATGTGCCCACATTTCATAACTGTCTGTAACCTTGATGACAACTGGAGGTATTTTTTGACAAAAATAAGTACTCTTTAATATGATATATCTCGAATTAGGAAAAGGGTATTGGTGCGGGGTTTGGAGGGCACGAATTGAAAAATTGTGCTCTTTTACTTGAGATCCATGTGAAATGCCACTGGAAAACGCATTTGAAGACTACATACACTTTTCTTAAGCCTGGCAGCCAAACATTTTGAGAAAAAAAAAATGGTTTTGTGAATACGGTGTAGTTTTCACGTATTAAAACTAAAAAAGGACGTCAATTATTAGCTCCTTCTCTAGCTATTTTATTATTTACACTGAAACATTTATGTTTTGAATATCCCGTGCACTTTTTGTAAATAGAGGAAATAGCCAACAGATGATCTGATCGTCTCTAGTGTTTCAAACTGTGCATTCTGTCTAAGTTGTAGTGGTAGAATAATGAATCAATGAATCATCTCCAAATGACTCAATTATACCACTATTTCCGTTTTTAATTATCCTTCCCCAGCAGAGGATCAGTTCTGCAGGCCACTGCAGTATGTTGTATACAGAACTAAGGGAACACTGACATGCACCTTTGAGGCGGAATTTCAGTCCTTGTTCTGGTATGACTACCATGATGCAACAACAGTAAATCCAGTTATGATTTTTGATGAACACGGTAAAAGTGGATCCGGATACGAAAGTGGCGAGTACGACATGTACTCTAATGGATCTTTGATTATAAATGAAGTATCAATGGACCATGATAGAAATTTTACAGTTGTTGTTAGGTACTCTCATGCTGTAAAGTCAAATATCATTGAAGTTGTGGTAACAGGTTTGTGATTTATTTCACTTCTGATTTTCTCTGTCTTGGTAATTGTAATTTCAAAACAAGTAATGTGCACAATATTCATTCAATATTATAATCTGTAAAATTTTCTTTTATATGCATTGTATATATATATATATGCCTAATTTTCACATTGGGAGAAACATCGTGTTTCCCCTTAACGTTTTTCACACACTTTTTATATAGGAATACGTAAACGTATGGTAAAGTCCTTTCAACCGTACAATTTATACACAATTACTTCAATGTTGACGAATTTATGGACACGTAAATGTTAACACGTACGAATGGTGGGCCATTGGAATAAAGTTGATTAAGTCACAAACACCACGGACGGGGGGAATATATGCTTATGTATTTTATTATTTCGATTTCCTCGTAACGAAACCGAGGTATCGTGATTTCCCTTAACGTTACGGATTAGTGTTACAAAAGCAAATGGC